>CAJQUW010010488.1:0-81739 GCA_907163375.1 Prostheceraeus crozeri
AAGGAGCATTCCTTATGCCCGCTTTTGTTCGCATGTCGAACGGGCAGTTGGCAAGTCTCACAGAAATGGAAGATGAGACGTTGCCTTGCGATGCTTTCTTGTCGAAACATTTCTGTAGAGGATAAAAAAATTTTATTATAATTTAATCTCTTTTAAATGAGAAATCATTTATGTACCATCTTCAAACCTTTATTAAGTACTAGATTAATATTTGACAAATCTTAAGAAGAAATAAAATTTGAAGTGAAATTGAAACCGAAAGTCGAAAATTAGATATTTATTCGAAAAGGGTTAGCTCATAAGAAGAGTTGAAATTTGGAAACAGCTGATTTACTATTATTTAATTTCGAAATTAATTTAATGAAATGAAAGTGAAATTTCGAAAATTTCAACCAATCCTCAATTTGTTTAATTAAACAAGCTTGAATTTTATACATCTGTTAGCAGATGACAGACTGAATATTTAAAATGGATGAAGGCTTTATTTAGGTATCTTTTTATTTATTTACAAACTGTGAATCTTGTTGATTCAAATACACTTACATTTAAACTGATATATTCATGTCTCTCGCTCAGTGACTTAATATAGGATGAAAAATTAAAATAAAAAAACATGGTTAATAATATAACATAAAGTGTTCCTATCCTAAAAACCCAAGCTTCTATATTTAAAGCTATTTGGTTATAAAAACTTAATAATGTTCCTACTCCCGAATATCCTATAAAAAGTAGCAGAACATGACAATGAAACTCACTTTAGAATTGTAATAAGAACCGGAGAACGGAGGAACGAAGAACGACGTCTGTTAAGGACACTAAATAATTTGAAAATGAGTGAAAATTCGTTGTGTGCAACTTCTTTATACATGAAATTGACAAAGCAACTATGAACAAAGACCTTATGACATCACATCTTGGAATTGGTACGGTTAAACAAAATTGATAACTCAAACAAGAATTGGAACAGCTGGTTTATTTCTTTTTTTTTAACCTTAGAAATGGGACTTTTAAGGTACAGTGCCATCATATGTGTTGAAAGATTTCTACATGTAAACAGTAGAGTGAATTCAAAGTAATATGAACTGATGGACTGATGTATTATTTGATATACATGTTATTATTAATAGTCATATAATGATTCATATTTGAAGTTATAAAACGTGTGGTTTGAATAGAACATTAAATTTGAATTAAGCGCTAAATTTCGAAAATTCAAATTTCGCGCCAAAATTCGAATAATCAAATTTAAAGATTTTTTCGAAAATTTGAATTTCGCGCCAAAATTCAAATAATCAAATTAAAATACTAGGTTAGGGTAAGGGTTAGGGTTAGGGTTTAGGGTTAAGGTTAGGGTTAGGGTTAAGGGAAGCAAGAAGAGTATCTATGGCACCCGGAACCCATGGGTAAATAAATTTTCGAGTGCGCGAAGCGCACGAGAAAATTTATTTACCCTATAATCCGAAAAATTTCGAGGGCGCGAAGCGCCCGAGAAATTTTGAGGCCCCCCCCGCCGTGTATGAAGTGTATGAAGGTCAAAGGTCAAGGTCAAGTGTAGAGGTTTGTATATTATGGTCATTTTTGGTTGTAAAACTTTAACTTTGAAAATTTGTAAACTTAGTCATTTTTGTAAAAAAACTTGGAATTTTTCAAGTTGCATACAGATGCATACAACTAGATTTTTTCATCAAATGGGTACATACAATATATCATTCGAATGCTCTTTTCATGCTGATTCTAATGGTGTATTGTATGACACATGTATGACATATAACTAGAGAGCTACATGTCTTTAAAGAATGGGTCTAAAAACTTAGTGAATTTAAAAATCTAACATTTGTCTGCTTGCATACAGTTGCATACAACTAGGATTTTCCCATCGAATAGGTACATACCTTATATCATTCTAAAGGTCTTTTCATTCTCATTCTTATGGTGTCGTGTATGACACATGTATGATATCATCCTGGACTGCTACAAGCATTTTAAAATTAACAACATAACTGTTTCTTTAAAAGTTATATGTTCCTATTTATTTCAAGTTGAAGTCTTCATACTTGATTTTTTGTTTCAATTCAGTTATTGAACATCATTAATTGTAGATAGTTATTCCCCTTTCCCATTCAGACCTTAATTGAAGACCGATTTGTGAAATGATAAAACAAGTCTGTTCATATATACAAATAAATATTAAATAAAGAGATTAAGAAAAAAACACACTAAATGTCATCAAGGTAAGGAAAGGTACAAGTTTTTTCAAGTCCACTTGCACATGGATCCTGGTCTTCTTGGGCGCACAGGGACAGCGACGTGGTGTGTCAAGGTCGATGACCGAAAATTCGAGAGCGGTTGTGAGGTTCCGCTCGTTCGGCTCCATCCTCATGAACACCCGTTTGGTGTGATACTTTTTCGGGGCGTTCTTGACTTTGACCGTGACCCGTCCATAAAGTGGCGTTCGCATGGACTTCTTATTCATGTGACGCATCGTCTCAATTGATACGTCACTATCCTCATCACTCGAGTAGTCGGGCGATGCAGGGGCTTGGGTGAACACCACCGGCTCGTTTGGTGTTGTCGATCGCTCCATCGGAGATTGGGGAGGTGTACTGGTACGTTCCACTGGCGAAGTGGTACGATCAGCAGTACCGTTCTCAACTGCGGCTTTCTGTTTGCGATCCATTATGACTTGTAGATTTAAAATAATTGTAACTTGTAAACGTGAGGATTAGAACCTTTGATAAGAATTGGTACAAACCTCGGACTTATATACTTTTTAAACAAAGGAAATCCTAACAGCCAATCAGAGAGGTACCGAACTTCCCTAAAGAATATATATAACTATATAAAGGATGACATTGTTCCAAACTGTTAAGTACTTATCCTCAACGTTCCATAACAAGAAGCATGTCCTCAAAACCACTATTTTATTTTCAAAATGACAGCCAAGTCATTATGGGAGGTCAGTTGGACATGACCATGCATCTGTCTTGCGGCTGCAAAGTGGCCCTGTGGAAGACCTTGACTGTCTCTGCACTTCAAAGGCGGAATGGACTACCGGTGAAGTGTCCGGTACACGAATGTGACCATGACTTTAGTAAAAATCCGACATTCCATGAGTGGTGTGATGACTTCTTGAAGATCATGGAGTCGCCTGAGGGACGTGATTTGCACCCGTCATTTATTTTTCACGCTTAAATTAAACTTACATTGTAAATCTCTTGTCTTTTCATTTTAAAACATAGTTCTGGAATTGGTTTTCTTATTGGGGAGCAACTAAATCATAACTGCACAGTAAAGTTTCACATCTAAATAGTGCTACATTAAAAATAATTGTCACAATAGTCGCAATTGAGCAAACCCATTCAAAATCAAACAACGGACGTCTATCGGTACGTACCCAAGTGCTCAGAACCAAACCACACAAGTTCGATCATAGACGTTCCCAAACACAGTGTACTCAACTGAGTGTACCAAACACATGTACCTATCCAGTAAAACAGATCTCATACAAGTTCTTATTCATAACACTGAATTATACATGTACCTATCCATGTGCCTATCGATAACTAAAGTATACATGTACCTATCCATGTTCCTATTGACAACACTAAACTTTACATGTACCTATCCATGTACCTATTGATAACACTAAACTTTACATGTACCTATCCATGTACCTATCCGTGGCAAGTAGGGCACAGTTTTCACTACTCATACATAACAATATATTTGATATGATTGAAACTATAATTGCGTATAAAATTACATTACATGAATATTCTGATGATGATGTATATACATAGTAATGATACAAGATTTATATACAAATATCTTATCTTTTGTATATTGCGGCAGAAGAATTGCTGCATTATACAAAAATGTTTGAGTGAGTTCAACTTTCTTACTCTGGTAATGTCTGTAGCCGATAAATGTTTAGAGACACGTGTCTCTAGCAAACATTTATAGATATACTTGCCTATCCTACAGACATTCTATGGATGAATGTTAGTAAGAATTCTCTAGAGTGGCAGTAGCCATTGCTGGCTCATATAAATGTCTTTAAAAACCATAAAATGTCTACAACGAATCAAATGTTTGTAGCGATTTTGAAAGGCAGTAGAAAATTGTACATTCTGTTGAAAATGATCGCTCGGGTAGACCATTCTAAATTATGGCGAAATTTCAACTCAAATTCATTAAGTTTACTGAAAAAAGAAGCTTAAACGTCACTACTCCCCATACTGGGGGCTTGGACGGTGGTGACATAGTCAGACTTTTCTGTCCCGCTGTGGCAATTTTAGTCCGAATGCCATTCCTGTAGACTTCCAATGACACTTTCGGAGCTCGACCTCTGGACCAAAAGATCGCTAAGCCATGCACTTAATCACTGTCACGGATACCACTAAACATGTTTGCTGATTCAAAATATGTAATATTAAGAAAAAATCAACCAGGAATGTATACCGGGTACCATTGTATAAGCAATCCTATGTATCTATTACTATGGCCCTGTCAATAATGAACAATAGAACGAAATGAGTGGGTCGCGCCTATGCCTAAATAGATCTCCGTTATAACGGCTTGGACCGAGCCTGAGAATGAAAATTCATGAGCAAATTCGACGATTTACAAATCGTATTCTATGCATGATTCACACTATGATAAATCAAATTGAAAATGACTTACGTTATTGCCAGACATTTCTCGATCCTCAACTGTTACACCACCACGGATAAGACAAACCCTTATAAAATGAAACTTTCGTCGACTCGCGCTTTTGTAGTTCCGTTACAAAGATTTCCAAGAACTGAATCAGCTCGGTTGGCTAAAAATAGTCAGACGACGCCATCAATGCGTCCTCTGTTCAATGATGGAGGAATCCCTATTCCCTGTTCAAAAATGTCCTTTTTCCAGGAAATTGCTTTTCACTAAAATTATTTATCTGTGGCTCATGTGACGCTGATTTCCAAGAACTTGCAGCATCGTCTCGGAGTCATGTGACAGACTTCATCAATTTTGTTCATCGATGAAGGAAATCTCATATTCCCTAAACTTATACTCCTTCCATCATCTACTGCTTCGTCTTGTCTGTCGTATCCAGGTCATATCTCCTTATTAGAAGTGCAGACTGGAGTGGGAATCGATCCTGGGCCGTCAATTTTGTAGACAGAACGCTTATAGCAGCGGAGTTTTTCTAGTTTTTCATCCTAAACGTTCGAGAGCGAGAGAGAGAATGAGAGAGCACGTTGTAAAAACAACAAAACATTGAAAATTTACTATGCTGATATAGACGGATTAAATGTAAATGAACTTCATGTAGGGAGTCAAGCGGTTAATTATAAATTAACCGGTTAACCGACGAGAAATTAACCGGTTAACCGACGAGAAATTAACCGGTTAACCGATGTAATACTAGTAATAGATGTTTTTCAATTCCATGTGACTATACAAGGCTTATATAGTCGCACTGAGTATATTGTATGAGTATATGCATGTTTGCCTGTTATACCAGTTGAGTAAGCTCGCTTACTTTATGGACATAAACATTTTCTACTGATTGCTTGTAGGTCTACTTCCTTAATATTTTATTTTCAAGAATACTGTTATGTTTTAGTATACCCTCGTGAATATTTGAGTTTATTCCGTCTCCGTAACTGGATACATAAATACTTGTATGAGCTGTATGTACTATGCAACGCATGTGATCTTGGTTAGATACCGCATTGACCATAGAAATGGATTCTTAGTGTCTCACGTGCCTAGAGTGCTCGCGTGTGGCACGTGTCCCACGGGTGCGACACTTACAATCCATTTCTATGGAACTGGCACAGACAGTCTATCGTAGCCAAGCGTAGAAGGGGAAATTCTATTCTGACTGAAACACTAACACGTCATAACGAACTCGTCCAAAGTCGTAGAATCAAGCAAGATGGTGGAGGTTAACGAAATGCCTCACTCCATTTCCAGGAAATTATTATTTGGCAATAGCTTACATCAGCAATGAGATATTATCGAAATTGGAAAATGAAAACTAAAGCAATGTAGTTGCAATGTAGCAGAAAAGTTGGGAAAGCGTCGGTTAACCGATTAATTATTTTTTAACCGGTTAAATTTAATTAACCGGTTAACCGCTTGACTCCCTAACTTCATGACTCTGATATGATCAATGATATACATGATGCGGATATCATATGCTTCACTGAACACATTTGAATGAAAATACATCTATAAATTTGTCGATAAACCGATTCAATGTTATTGAAACATTTTGTAAAAATAAAAATAATTTTGGAAGACAAATCAAAGGCGTCAGCTTGTATCATAAAGATGAAGAAAACGGCCTAAACAAAGAACAACTGATATCAGAAAATGGACATCTGATAATAATAAAAATGATAAATACTGAATGGAAAGATCTGAAAGTAATATTTCTAATTCTATGTTACCGAGAAAGCAGAGAATCAAAATATGCTGACAAACATTATTTAAATAGAATTAAAGAATATATGGAGAAATACAAGATGAAAAGCATCATCATATGGAGACACCTTAGTAGCAGAATTGGTCATTTGATGAATGACAACCAACACATTAATCTTCCCATCAGAAAATCAGATGATCAAGTTATAAATAAGCAAGGTAGAGAACTGATTGAATTTTGAAGCGATCACTCTCTCATAGTAGTTAATGGTAGTTATGAAGAAGAAAGACATACATATTGCAAAAATCATCAATCAGTTATCGACTATTTGATCAGATCAGAATCCATGATAGAGAAATTAAAGACCTTTGACATAATAGGACATAACTTATTAACTGCCATAAAGCTTTGATCCTTGTAATTATCAAGAAACTCTTCTTTTGAAAAGTACAGAACTAGTGGAAAAATTAAAAGTAGAACATTTGAATTCTAAAGAAATATATAATAAATTGATTAATACAAGCATATATATGTATATATTTCTTATTTATATATATATATATATATATAGATAGATAGATAGATAGATAGATGTCTACTAGGCCTCCCTCTTCATTTTGGGGCGGTGTCCACCACTGTTTGGTGTAGGGTTGGCTGAGCCACACGTGAGTTCATCTCGCGGTTGTTATCCATGTCCTTTCCTTTATCGGCGTTGCCTCTTTTGTTACCTATAGTATGGTATCTTGGACTTGGTTAACTTTGAGTGTTCTTTTATTTTGTGTTAACTGCTTTTGTTTATTCAGTTCGCAATTGTAATGCGGTTTTATGATTTTTGTACACTCTGAGTTATTTGTAATTGCATGCCTCTCCTAGTGAGAAAATAAAGCTTTACCTAGATAAGAAATGTGCGCTCCTGCCCCACCGAATTGTACTCTCCTGCCCCACTTGTACACTCCTGCCCCACGGACGAATATGAAATGTACGCCCCTGCCCCACGACTGTACGCTCCTGCCCCCATGTGCACCCCTGCCCCTCTGACTCTCCTGCCCCACGTATGATCTTTTGAGGAATATAATTATGCATTGACATGTACTGTTGTGAAAGAAGTGCTATGGCTGTCAGCACCTCCAAATGCCTGGTCCGACGATTGCTGTAGGCCCTGGTCCCTTCAATTTTCGTATTTAGAGTTAGCTTTTGCGGAATATGATTGTGCATTGATATGTACTGATGTGAAAGAAGTGCTATGGCTGTCAGAGCACCTCCAAATGCCTGGTCCGACGATTTGCTGTAGGCCCTGGTCCCTTCATGTACAAGTGGGGCAGGAGAGTACAATTCTCGGTGGGGCAGGAGTGCACATTTCTTATTTATATATATATATATATATATATATATATATATATATATATATATATATATATATATATATAGAAAAGTGAAACCAAGCAAACAAGCAACATACTCAAAAGATGCACTAAAACTTCGTAAGACTTATAAGACTACGGTTGAAGCAATAAACAAGACCAAACCGATGAAAACCTAAACACTTTACTGTAAAATAAGAGAAAATATAACAAAACCCTAAAATCAGAAAAAAAAATTTGCAGAAGGTGAAACTGCTAGAACTTCAAAATGCAAAAATTAACAAGACTCTGAGAAATATAGGGAACTAATAAACAAGAACAAGCCAAGTAAAAGTAAAAAGTACTGCACATAACTTTAAAGATAACCTCAAAGACAACGATAAACAGTTAAACCAATCTAAAATCAAAATTAAAAATGAAATTACTACCTATCCATGCGTAAGAACTGAAGATGATGATTATTTTAATGAAAATATCACAATGAAAGAAATTGGAAAAGCCGTTCAGACTATCAAAAGTTCAAAATCTAGTGGTCCAGATCAATTTATATATGAGATATTCAAGAATAGCCCAAATCAGATACGTGTATTAGAATCAGGGATGCGGGGTCTCCGAGTGACAAGTATTTATAGCTCAGCTTTTTTGAAAAAAACTGGCAGCCTACATCATAGATCATAGGCTTACCTGAACCTATCTTAAGTGATCATTGCTGTATCAATTGTCAATCATTTTCAATGAAGGTTTATCAAATGTCGCTTTAAGTTGGATACATGCGACTCGGCTGCTCCCATCTTGTTGATGTGTGCTTCACACGGTTTTCTCCAGTCTCTACCAGGCAGGAAAATTCCCCATCCTTCTTCAAAAAATGTGAGTACACTTTCGATTTTAATATGCGCTTTGGAGGAGCCTTCACACACGATTAACGTGACGGTAAGAGGTGATGTTCTCAACCAAACTAGCATTTCATTTTTGTCTCTGATGTGACCTTTGGCACGCAGGAGTGATCGAGGCTAGGGAGGGCTTGTCTTCTCTACTAAATCACCGAGTGAAAAGACAATCCTTTTTTCACTATCACGATTCATTACCTCAACTATTACAGGCTTTGCATACAGCAGTGTCTCTGTACTTTTGTTAGACGGAGAAAGTTGACATCAAGATAGTGACAGCTATATGCACGAGGATAAAAAATATGTTTGTATAGGTTCGACAAAACTACGTTTTTTCTAGTCTTTGATTTTTTAGATTTAATGGTGTTTGATTGTGTTCATTTAAAGGTTCATGAAAGTTTTATTCAAAGGCAATGTCTATGGCATTATTCTCTGCACTGCATACGCTTTAATGTTGGAATCATAGATATATACATAGTGTATTTTTGATTCCCGATCGTCATGTCTCTGGAGTGCTTTACGACTATCTCCGACCATAGACATAAGATATGCTCTTAATCAATCATCCAATTTTCTTTCCTGATAGTCATTGAGTTTCAGCAGTGTGATGTCTACTTCTTCATCCGAACACTGTCTATAAATGGTTACTCAGCAACAAAAATTCATCAGCTGCTTGCGAACGTTTGGGGTGAGAAGAACATCATGAAAGTGAGAAGAATTCAAGCAATAGTAAGAGAGTTCGTCGAGGGACGTGAAACGGTGACACGAAGGGAAGGATCTGGAAGACCACGATCAAGCTGCTGCGATGAAAACATCGAAGAGGTGAGAGAACTAATCGAAGATGACAACCACTTATCCTGTGCTGACATTTCACTGCAGACAGGTGTTGAGAGGTCAGTTCATCGGATACTTTCTCATCATCTGAATAAGAAATTTTTGTGTTGTCGGTGGATACCACATGAACTGAGTGATCGAAATAAGCAGCAACGTATTGAGTGTGGCAGAAGCATTTTGGAAACCTTGCGACGTCGGCAAATCAAAAGTAAACTTGTCGTCGTGGACGAAAAGTGGGTCTACTACAAAAGCATCCCACCCAAAGAATACAACCGAGTCTGGGTCGATTGCGCAGGCGACAGACCTCAAGTATCGCGCAGGACAATAGCCGATAGGAAGGTCTTAATAATGGTTGCTCTCAATTATGCAAAGTCTTTCTCCTGTATCGAAGTGCTGCATGATGGTGGAAGCATAAATGGTGATCGATATTTGTCATTCCTGCAAAACATGTGTGCAGCGTTCGAGCAGCAACTCAATTTATCTCGTTGGGAGATGTGTCTCCAACATGATAATGCAAGACCACATATAGCAATGCAGGTTCGACGATGGATCGACCACGAAGGCATGAGTCTCGTGAAACAGCCCCCTTATTCACCAGATTACAACTTGCTCGATCGATATGTCTTCAGAAATTTTGAAGTTCATCGTCGTCAATGCAATTTTGACTCAATTGCTGAAATTGAGGCATGTATTGAACAATTTCTTGCTGGAATGACCATCACCCAGTTACAGAAGGAGTTTTATGAATTCCAGTGGCATATTGAGAAAGTTATAGAGGAAGATGGTAACTATCTGTGATGTGAATGATTGCCTGGATAAATAGATGTTGATTACAAAAAACGCACTTTTTTTGTCGAACCCTATATTACATGTTAAGGCCGGAGTCCGGAGTCCTATCATTTGACAGGACTCCGACTCCAGCAAAAACTATAGGACTACGGACTCCACATCCCTGATTAGGACATTTTTCAATCAAATTTTGCGAGACACAACTACTCCATGGCAGTTAAGCTGGACAACTCCAATATTCAAAAAATGAAATAAAAACGAAACTAATTCCTATCGATATTTAAGCTTATCCTCATGTGTTGAAAAGATTCTCACTAAAATATCAAATAATAGGTTGGATAAACGGATTAATAAATATAAATTAATACACGAATCTCAAACAGGATTTCGAAAATAGCACTTTACCATGGATAATCTGGGTACTACGAGAAATTATACAAATTTATAAAAATGATAAGCAACCATTATACATCTGTTTCATTGATCTGTGAAAGGCTTTTGATTCGATTCCAAAGTTCCTTTTTAATAAACAAACTCAATCCATAATACCGAATGGCGATTATCTTTCCCTAATAGAAAATATCATAAATAATAAGAAATATAAAATTCTATTTGATGGAAAGGAAAGTGAAATCTTCATGTCAGAAAATGGAACTCCACGGGGACACCGTTTATCACCAGCTTTTTATCTTTTTATTTTGTCTTTACATCAGGTGTGGGCCGCCACATTTGGATCTGTGACACATTTTGTCACATTTTGATATTCAAGATTTGTCACACATCAATGGGAGTTTATGTTACATTTTGTCACATGCCCATTGACATAAATGTCACATTTCGTGACATGCTGATGGAAACATATGTGCAAATTTTGACACGATGATCTGCAGGAAATTGGCAGATTTCGAAATTGCCTTTTTTGATGCCCTATCGATGAATGTACATCAAGCGCGTTATAATGGAACAAGATCGAGAAACCTTTAATTTATTGATTGCTGATTCTTGTCATTTAAGGAGTTTCATAGAAATTGCCATTGAAGACATCTAACAGTTGCCCCTAGATTTAAGGCAACAGCGAAACAGACGATGGGTAAGACCGGGACACCCTTATTTTTGTTTTAAGTGAAAATTACACTCAAACGTTGCAGTCTTATTGCAATTATAACTATTTTTACTGTTTTGAATTCATTTTGATGGTAAACAATAAGCACCCATTCGGAATAAATTCAACAAAATGAATTCACAGACAATATAAATTCGCACAAAAAATAGCACTTTTACTCGTAATTCTGTTTTCAATGAAGAAGAATCACTGATGTTTGTTACAATTGCTATTACTCCTTGGATTGCGTGCATTATCGCAACTTCGCAAGGACTCCTGCGATCTGGAAATGACAATCGAAAAACGTGTGAACACATGGAATGAATGTTGCAATTGGGCCATCACGCTCAAAGTCAACTTTAAACAAGCGAACTAGTAGCATCAGAATTTACCTGGCGGAAGTGCAAAGTCGCCAATGGAAGCACGGAGAAACATGTATATCTTGCATATTCCGTTTAAAAATCAAAATCAAAGAATAAAGTTGTCGTTATTTCACTCAGACGAAGTTGATGCTCCTCTGTGACTTTAAACCTAATTATAGGCTACAATGTCATACTCCAAAAAAACATTACTTCGGTCAAATTATTTTCTGGTTATGTGAATTTCTCACATTTTTTCACACGAAGAATGAAAATACACATTATGTCACATTTTATTTTGAAATGAAAAATGTCATATATTGTCACATTTTGTCACATCGGCTCACTCCTGTTACATGAATGATCTGCTCTGCAAATTTAACAGAAATACAAATGATATCGATCCAGCGGAAATAATTGATCTAAAATTGCCTTCAATGATTTATGCAGATGACATAGCTTTACTTAGTACTTCCCAAAAAGGGTTAATCAAACAACTAAAATACATGCGAATTTTTTGTGATGAAAACGATCTTAAAGTAAATTATGATAGTTAATGAAACAGAATCATATAACGAACTGTTGCTATAGGATTGAGACACTACAAAATTAGTTGAAGTAGTAGAAGAATATAAATATTTAGGTGTCTTGATCGTGAATAGTGATAGAAAACAAATAGAAGAAATTTCAAAAAAGGGCATCAAAAAGGATCATCATCATCATATATAACAGCCAAAATTCTCAAAGAATTTTCAACAGTAGACGCAAAGATATTAAATGAAGCGTTTGAAAGCGCTTGCTTTGTCGAAAATGAAATACGGCTGTAAATTATACTTTGATAAAAATGAATGATCTAAATAGAGTGCCCGGTGATAATGCAGTTTTATAGAGGATTTCATCATCCGAGGATTATTTCACCGAATTATTGAATTATTGGTGAATTCGGCATAAAACCCCAAGGAATTCCATTGCTATAATACGAGGGGCGTTCCAAAAGTATCCGGACTGACTCCTTAACTTTGAGAGTAATGATCTGATCCCTCTGAAGTTTAGGTATGTTGAACCCATTATCATCATTAATAAGCACAAAAAAATTCATCCCGATATCTTAATTGGTTACAAAGCTGCAAATCTTTTAGTAATGTCACTACTTGAAATTTAGTGACGACCAAATTGATTATTAGGAATCGTAAGATCATATCATTTATTGTTTCTTTTCTTTCTTATGAATTCTTCTCACGACTTTGATGTCTTCTATTGCTTTAGAATGTTGACTGATTTAGTCAGATGCAAAGTTTGTCATTGAATTGCACTCGTCTCATGGATTTCACTGAGCTGCGTTCGATGTTCATGATTCACGAATTGTCACATTAAAGTTAATGACTTAATGATTTTTCGATCAATCGTCGATACAGTCACGCGATGGAAGATACGAGTATTCAGAAACCGGAGAGCCAGCGCGCAATCATCGCCTTTTTGACATTCGAGGGGTCTACACCAACAGAAATTCATTCGAGGCTAGTCAATCAACTTGGCTCATCTGCTTTGTCACGAACTCAGGTTTTTGCCTGGGCAAAACAATTTCGTGAAGGTCGCCAGAACATCAGCGATGAAAGTCGATCGGGTCGCCCAGCGGATGCCACTAGCCAACATGCAATCGCGAATGTCGAGAAAGTGATAATGGAAGACCGACGGTCTACAGTTTCTCAAAATCACCATCAAGCTCGGCTTATCTCGTGGAACTGTACACCGCATCTTGAAAGACCATCTTCAATTGAGTAAACTGTGTGCTCGTTGGGTGCCAAAACTGCTGAATTCAGACCAAAGAACTCGAAGGGTGGAATGCTCACAAGAAAATGTGCTGGCGCTTCAGACCGAGGGAGCTGATGGATACTAGGCACGCTTCATGACAACTGATGAAACTTGGCTGCCATACTTCTCTCCCGAAACCAAAGAAGCATCGAAGCAGTGGTTGACGAAGGGTTCCACGCCCCCCGTGAAAGCAAAGTCTTCTCCAATGGCAAAGAAGATCATGTTGACTGCTTTCTGGGATGAACAAGGCATCATCCACTTGGACTTTCTTCCCGACTCCACTACAATCAATGCGGATTACTACTGTGGAGTATTGCAAGAAGTCCATCACCATCTTCGACATCGCCGTCCAGGGAAGAAATCGAAAGTGATCCTGCTCCATCAAGACAACGCCAGACCCCACACCGCTCGGAAAACGATGGAGAGGATAGATGATCTGTGTTGGGATATCGCACCGCATCCGCCATACAGCCCAGACCTGGCACCATCGGATTATGCCTTATTTCCTCACATGAAAAGCATTCTTCGTGGAATGCATTTCGACACAAGGGAGGAGCTGGAACAGAAGACGAGATCAGTGTTGGCGTCCATCTCACCTGAATGGTTCAAGTCTGCCATTCGCAAACTTGAAGATCGTTGGAAGAAGTGCATCATGTTGCAAGGTGACTACATTGAGAAGGTTGCTCTGCCACAAGAAGACTGTTAGTTTGTAACGTGCATCCCTTTTTCTTTTTTGATAAAAAATGTTTAAATATCCATTTTCTTTTTTGACAAAATATTGTTTTTGGTCGTCACTAAATTTTAAGTAGTGACATTACTAAAATATTTGCAGCTTTGTAACTAATAAAGATATCGAGATGAAATTTTTTGTGCTTATTAATGATGATAATGGGTTGAACATATCAAAACTTCAGAGGCATAAGATAATTACTCTTAAAGTTATGGGCTCAATCCGGATACTTTTGGAACGCCCTTGTATAATATATATACTCATTAACAAAATTTTTGAAACATTTACTTCTTTAACTTCTTTCATTTTTGACTAGTAAATATACATGTATGCATGATACCTTGATAATTTAGTCACAATCTCCACCAAGTCGCTAGCACACAAAAACAACGCATGTAGCAGATTCAACTTTAATAGCGAGCGCGTGTGCCTCCATCTAGCTCCAATACATTCAGTAATCCGAAATGGCATGGATTCACAAAGTTTCTGAATGAAGGATGTTTCAAGGAGAAGCCACTGCTCTGTCAGTCTTTCTGAGAGAATCTTCAGGGACACTGGCGGAAGTGAATAGCGGTCTCTCACTCGCCGCCCAAGCTCGTCCCAGACTTGTTCAATGGGTGACAAGTCAGGTGAGCGTGCAGGCCAGTCAAGGGTTTGAATGTTCAACAGTGGCAATGACAGCCGAGGAGCGATGTGGTCTTGCGTTGTCGTCTTGGAAGACGAGATCCTCCACCCTGACCACTGGGGCAACAACAGGAAGCACAATTTATTGAGATACCTCTCTCCAGTCAACGTGCCTTTGATGATGACTGCTGTCGTTCGTCCGCCATGCCAAATGCCACCCCACAGTATGACACTTCCACCACCATATCTGTCGTGTTCTTTAATACAGCATGGGGCGAAGCGTTCACCTGGAAGACGATGCACTCTGACACGACCGTCATTGAAATCCAGAGTGAATCTCGATTCATCGGTCCACAAGACCTTCTGCCATGATGGTCATTCCATGAGCGATGGGCATCACACCAGGCAACTCGTCTTCTGCGGTGCTCAAAACTCAATGGAATTAGGACAGCTGGTCGTCGCGACTGAATTCCAGCTTCTCGCAATCTTCGGTAAGTCGTTCGAACGCTACATTCTATATTTGAGGCACTCTTCCAGTTTACGACTAGCTTTGGGACTGACACAAATCTATTCCTCTTTGCAGCTAAAACTAGACATGCGTCTGTTCTTCCTGCAAACTTTCTTGGTCGACCAGATCCCTTCTTCTTTTTAACATCTCCTTCTGCTTTCCATCGACACCACCACCTCCAAACAACGACTCTCGATAGTTGCAGCTCTTCGGCAACACTCGCACAACTTCTACCACAATGAATCATTCCAATAGCCATACCTCTGGTAAACTGATCGTGTGCCATTTTATTTTACAAAAGCTGGATTTCAGTTCACGTTTATGTTCAATTTTTCAAAGCAATTGTGACAGTTGTATCGATATCAAAATTTGAAATTTGACCACCATAGATCTTTCTCCATTCTCTAATGTGTTGAATGGTAATACATAGAAAGCGTGATATTGCATCATACCTGAGAAAAAAATGAAACAAACTTCAATTCAAGCCAATGATAGTTTGTTTGCTTCATTAATTATGTCAATGAGTATATTATATTAAATTGAATAACGAAAAGGATGAGAAGCTAGTCACTATATATTTTAAACTAATAAGCAGTAACTTGAATTTAAAATCATTCCGCAATACTTGATGTGATAGAATAATGAAATTGATGAGAAAGATTCAATTATTGTAATTCAGAGACTGTCATTCTTTTGATAAAATATCAAAAAATGTCATCAATAAAGTTTTGATGGAATTTTCAAAAAGGAATGGATAGATAGTGCAAAAAATAGTAGCAAAGGATTGAAATATTTGGAGTTATGTAGATTCTAATACGAAGTGAAACAGTATTTATGTTTAGTTGGCGACAAAATCCAAATTACTAATATCCTTAAGTTACGAACAGGCATTCATACTCACAGCCAGCGGCGGCCCGTCCATATGGGCGCCTGGGGCGCAGCCCTCCATTAGATAATACACCAAAAAACATAAATCATCATCAAGTTAAATGAACGCTAACTGAACGGTCAATGGCTCAACCTGTCCAATAACCAAGAATGCCCAAACATCAATCAAAGCACGTTTCAAGTGACTCAGACGTCACCGTCCCTATGTCTCTAAGATGGGGCGCACAGCAAATGCGCCTCGCTTCATACAGGTTTTGCTGATCATACATTTGCATACATCAAATATTTCTGGCTGCATCGCACGCGTAAATTGTGCTGAGATGGGGCGCTCTCACGATGCCCCTCTGGTACAGTTTCGCGCATTCTTATTAATTGTAACGCTGCAGTGTGTGTTGGGAAGTCAAGCTAACGTCAATTTTATTAAACATGTGCAAGCATTGCAGACTGCAGTCGAAACGCATTCGGTCACTATTCATTGGTGTCTCCCGTGTAGTTTCGATTGAAATTCAATCAGATTATTTTTCTCAAGAAAGACTTTATTTTAGCATTTCATATAAAGAAAAATTCGTATTAAGAAGTATTGACTCACCAAGGTTACGAATAATCAGGAATCACGTTAACGTTTCACAAAACCTTGTCTGCAACCTTCAAAATTTCAAATGAAAAAGTTGCTCAATAGTTTTGACATATTTTTGCCTTGAAAGCCGATTTAGCTTTAAAAAATTGTGAATAATTTGAAATTAAATTGAATGAGAGAGATTTAAAATAATTTTTTTATTTCAATTACCTGTTGCGAATTCAAACATATTTTCTATTTTTGCTTGATTGAGAGTCCTTATTATAAAAATAATTCTTTATTATTAAGGTATCGCAGTTAGCAAATGGAACAATTCAATTTTGCCATGTCATAATTAAACAGTTTCATATAAGTCTAGGCTTACATGTATAACTAATAATAATTGTAGTATGTATACTCGTATTTAGCTGCAACTGAAACCACATTAGCTTATGAGCTTAAATAATGAAGTTTGGACTGCGCCCCACTTTAGCTGAACTGCACGAGCCGCCACTGCTCACAGCAGAACCTGGTATGCATCAAAATCGAAGCACTCATAATGATTTTGTTTGTAAATTTTGTGACAAAAATGAAACAGAAGACATATTTCATTTCACATCAAATTGTCCTCACTGCAGAGCTGAAAGACTTGCATTGATTCCATTCTTAGATGATTGTGAGCGATCAGATTTCTATGAAATTAAGAATGTATAAGGCCTCAGCCACACTGCGAGCTTTTCGAAGCGTTTCCGAGCAAAGCGTTTTGCAGCAAATATAAAGTCATCATTGCAGCAGTCTGCAACTGAAATAATGGATAATGTAACGTCATGCAGCCATTTCAATCTGTCCATCTTACACAGTCAATTGATTTTGACACGATTTCCATGAAATTCGTGAATCGATGAATCTATGAATTATTGATGAGTTCATTGATAAAGAAATGTAGATATCCCAAAGGTATTCATTGATTAAGTTTCATAAGACGCGAAAGGTAAAATAAAGACCTTTCACGTCACAAATTCATCAATAAACACATTTCACCGTCGTAATCGCTTATTGTTTTTGATGCGATTTCTATGAAATTCTTGTGCACCTAATATGAAGTAAATACAGAACCAGTTAACAATGCATTTAGATAGGGACAAACATCAGAAGCAATAGCGACTGATTAATATTCACTGACATTGACAAACTTTGCTGCAATTGTCTCATTCCGCACACATTTCTTGACATTGGAGGTCGGTTACTCATAACTGTCCAAGCATTGTTCAAATCCTTTTTCTTACACCATTCCAGGTATGTGTAAAGTTACACATCCTAACTACTGTTCTTCGGTGCAATGTGCCCTGTCAGTTAGGTCGCTCTTCCTCCTTAATGGGACTGCTAAATGCTCAGGGGATTTTGCGATGTGGCATGGTCTTTCGGAGTGTCTTGACCATGGTAGGAATTCTATCCTAACATGTGATGACACACATGCTACGCTGTGTCGCGTTTTTCCGTTGACCTGTTTCTGTTTCCGTGTTGGTTTGGGGAGCGGATTCCTGATCGGCGAGGTGCATTTCGCTCAATTACGATAGCATAGTGTGAAATTGTTCTATGATTAATTAACCGCACCATCGATCAAATAATAAGGCTAAATAATCTACTGTGATGAAGTGTGATTGGTAAATAAAACACATTATTAATTATTTGATGAAATTAATGTTTTTGTTCCTTTGCATTATCATGATTATTGCATGTTGTTATACTATGAAAATGAATGATTTGTCTCCTCTCCTCATTTATCTATGACATGTCTTACCAATCATTATCACTTATCATGCTCACATAAATTGACGTTATGATTCATGCACTTGTATATATTATGCTCATTATCATGATAATATCTCATTCTATGAAGTTAAATGTCCATACGGTTAAACATCAAGTTTAATGTTTACGAGTATATATTAATTTTTCCATTTGTAAATATTCACATAAAATTCATTACAAAATGTACCACGTTAATATCATAACGAACTCATAGACTTCTTCAGACTGCATTCATCTTAAAACTCTCCGTTGCTTCTGTTGCCGCTTTTCTCATCTCTGTATCTCTATTCACCTCAAAATTTATGTGATTAGAAGGCGGTTTTTTATTGACCTAAAAAATTACGAATTCTGACTTTATTTTCAAGTAAATTTTCACCGAAAATTTTGACTTAAATGTAAAATTTCTATCCAATCTTTTTACCTAATTCAGTTTTGTTTAACCAAAGAAAACATCGTTTCAGACTCACAAGAAAACGTTACTTGTTTTAATTAAAGAAACATATTTTATTATTGAGCCCACAAATACAAAGTTCTTCACGAAAAGAAGGAATGCCTCTTAAACAACGAGTTAATTATTAATGGCATTGTAATTCATTATTGCATAGTATTTAATGTTTTGTGGAGAAAAGTTTCTTTTAAAACGAAGGAGATTTTTCAACTGGGAAAAGCTTCGTTCGATCGCAGCTATGGTTGATTGTGCACACAACAGAAGATTGTATTCAGTTGGTGAAATATCGTCACGTGCCAAGTTAACAATCTCCATGATATCATTCTGTTATAGTCCCAACTCTAGTAATAGAACAATGGTTCTGTTACTTCACACGTCCGTGTTTATTCTGATCAAAACATCAGCTTATATAGTACATGAATACATGATGAATTGTCATGTTCACAAATGTTCAGATTGATACAGATAAACAAAATAACAATAATGCCGGAACACAAGGAAAAAGTAAGTTAACAGAAATATTTACCAAAGGGAAGTTAAATGGGATTAAAGTCAAAACACTCATGGTTGGCGGGAAATTCAAACGTTGGGATCATTTTCCAAATGACCCACGAGGTGAGCGGACGTACGGAGTTTCGGCTGTCACACATTCTGAGATAAACGCAAGTTTATATATGATTTGATTTCACAGGGATCAATTCCGAAATCCAGACTGTTTACGTCCTGTATTACCTGACGAATTTTGTAGTTGGTTCCTTCGCATCGCTCCATTAGATGATGCAGAGGTCTATACGTTGCCACATACACGAGTTGGTCAACAATTACTGTGCCGGAAACTGCAGATTTTGCACGACTTGCAAGTAATCCATCATCCTCGAAACCCAACACAATTTGTTTGACGTCGGAAAAGTGGTCTGCATGCCAAAAAGCCGCGTTTAACCATGTTCCCTACCTGGTTACGACCGGCTTTGGTGGACTTCCAATGGATGCAAATAGAAGACGGCGATCACAATTTTTAACAGTAGGAGCCTTGATTGAGGAAATCAAACTGTCGACAGCCTCATACTTCGACTTCACAAGCAATGCACAGTTGTGCAACAGGTGCGCCATACACGTTACATGAAATAATGATGGATACATAGACTTCATAGTTTTGCCCGCAAAAGTCATATAACGAGCTGCATCAGATAGCAGTAAAAGGGAATTATTGCGATGAACATTTAAATCTTTAACAATAACATGGCACACTGTTTGATGATTGATATTTCCTTCTAGCCGCCTACAGTCATATAAATGAGTAACTTCAGGCTTTTCTAGAATTCCGACAAGAATGTATGTCGTTGAAGTTAGCACCAACTTCAACACCAACTTTTTGAATAGAGTTTGTACAGAATAGGAAACCACATGTTTAGGTACTACTGATGACGCAGAGTTTGTACAGCCAAAAAGTTTTCCAAAATTCGAACTCCTTCACCTTCAAAATTCAAATCTAAATTCAAAAAATTGGTGCAAGTATTGGTGCTACCTGGTTAGCGAGTTTGTACAGCATTACGATGGAAAAATTTAGATACAAGAGCAAAAACCTGAGTTTGTACAGCAACTTTCAGCACTTTCCTCACACAAACAACCGGAAAAAACCGCCAAAAACCGATTTTTTCAAAATATGATAAGATTTTCCAGAAAAGTTCTTGGTGCTACATGGAAAATGAGTTTGCACAGCGCTCTAACCGGTGGAAGAGTGTTCTACTAATCCAGTCTGAGTTTGAACACGCACTTCTCCGACACTACAGCACTCCTACGACCGGTAAATACCTGTTATTGTACAGTAACTACAAGAATACTGCCCATTTATGAGCAAATCAATTGGTGCTACATGGAAAATGAGTTTGTACAGTGCTCTAACCGGTGGAAGAGTGTTCTACTAATCCAGTCTGAGTTTGAACACACACTTCTCCGACACTCCAGCACTCCTACGACCGGTAAATACCGGATATTGTACAGTAACTACAAGAATACTGCCCATTTATGAACAAATCAATTGGTGCTACATGGAAAATGAGTTTGTACAGTGCTCTAACCGGTGGAAGAGTGTTCTACTAATCCAGTCTGAGTTTGAACACACACTTCTCCGACACTCCAGCACTCCTACGACCGGTGAATACCGGTTATTGTACAGTAACTACAAGAATACTGCCCATTTATGAACAAATCAATTGGTGCTACATGGAAAATGAGTTTGTACAGTGTTCTAACCGGTGGAAGAGTGTTCTACTAATCCAGTCTGAGTTTGAACACACACTTCTCCGACACTCCAACGACCGGTAAATACCGGTTATTGTACAGTAACTACAAGAATACTGCCCATTTATGAGCAAATCAATTGGTGCTACATGGAAAATGAGTTTGTACAGTGCTCTAACCGATGGGAGAGTGTTCTACTAATCCAGTCTGAGTTTGAACACACACTTCTCCGACACTCCAACGACCGGTAAATACCGGTTATTGTACAGTAACTACAAGAATACTGCCCATTTATGAACAAATCAATTGGTGCTACATGGAAAATCAGTTTGTACAGTGCTCTAACCGATGGAAGAGTGTGCTACTAATCGAGTCTGAGTTTGAACACACACATCTCCGACACTACAGCACTCCTACGACCGGAAAATACCGGTTATTGTGCAGTAACTACAAGAATACTGCCCATTTATGAACAAATCAATTGGTGCTACATGGAAAATGAGTTTGTACAGTGCTCTAACCGATGGAAGAGTGTTCTACTAATCCAGTCTGAGTTTGAACACACACTTCTCCGACACTCCAGCACTCCTACGACCGGTAAATACCGGTTATTGTACAGTAACTACAAGAATACTGCCCATTTATGATCATGGAATGATAAGTTTCTCTAAGTTGGATGTCAAAGTAAGTGACTTCAAAGTCTCTTTTACCTCATGATTGGGGTAAATACGATATGGCCTGGGTGTTTTTGCATCTGAGTACGTTTTCATATAGATTTGCGAATTAAACTCCGATGATGTGTTGGAAATGTAGTATGAAATGACAGTGATGTGTTTCGCTCCTATCTTGGTAATAGAGCAACTGATCTTTACAAGAAAATCCTAAGTGCTAGTTTATCGCTACCTAGAATAGACATTTTCACATATAGAAGTGGATCTTGGTTTATTTGTGATTGCAGAATTGATGTAGATCATTATTTCGATACACTAGGTGACATGCCTCGCTCAATCACGCGTAATTACACATGACCCCAAACATTCGTGGCTATGCGGGATATTGCTGCAATATAAGTTATATAAGTAAGTATAGTTGGCAGTCCTGTTATATAGACTTTGCGTCTCATGTGTCTGCCTGTATCAGAGGCTAAACAATGTGATAGGACCTCAATTTCATGCTCAGGGAAGACAGAACATGCTTAGCGGTTCATCTTAGTGGTTCAAGTGGCAGCGCAGACAACCGTGGACAAACTATAAACGCTCGCCCGCGCGTATTCTTAAACATCTCCCATGTTTGAACAGCATCAGATCAAGTGATTGCTGACTCTTAGTGCAGCGCATATATACGCGGGTAGAAGAATAGAATGTCCTTAACCACGGATGTTTGGGGTGTTCCGTAATTGCGCCTGAATAACGCGTGGCATGTCACCTAGTGTGGATTTATGTTTATGTGAGATAAAAATGGGCAGTGTTTATAGTATGTAAGCGTATTTTGAAGCTGAATAGGCCTATTTTTAAATAGGATACATGCATGAAATGCTACAACTGATATACGTTCAAAAACAGAATTAGCCTATTTTAGAGATATACGAGCGCATTAGAGAAAAGAATATCAGAATTAGGCCTTAATATCGTAAAGGTTTCTCGTTCTTTCTGGACGTAGATCCTTTCGTTTGATTGACTTGAAATGGCACCTAGCTGTTATTAATCGATCGAAATCCATGAACTCGAAACAAGCTTGGATCTTGAGCATTGCACCCTGTTGTCGTTTGAGACATCTATGATTTCAAAATATGTTGGTGACGATTTTATTGACACGTGCAGGAGTGTATCAAAAACTTAAGCGACAAAAATCAAAATTTTGCACGTTGTCGCACCTATCTCGATGGGCCTTGTCGCATTTACCCCGGACCTGGTTTTCACTACCAAAATCGATCGGGCTACGTAAATAATGAAGAGGAGTAGTTAATAATGTGAACGCAAAAAGTGAGGATTAAAACGAGGATGCAAACATGGCGTTCCAAACATGTAAATATGAACATTTGAATTCGAACCGCGTTCCAATCATGTGAATAGGAACCGCGTTCCGATTGGGATTTGAATTTGAGTTCATGTTTCGAGGTTCGGTACAATCAATTGTGTACTGGGGTTGTAACAGCCTGTTCCGATTTTGAATTAAAGTGAGTGAATTAGAACAGGGATGCGAACATTTATTTCGGAACTTGAATAGATAGTTGTTTGTTTTGAGACTGCTTGCTCAAATGCGACAATTGTGGCCATTGTGACTATGATGACAATTTTATTTATTTTCATAACTAGGTTAAGTTATAAATACGTGGAAGTTGCTTCATGGTTAGCTTCCCAATTTCATGGATTGTTGCAAGAGACCTTGGTTATTCGCTAAAGGCCATAGAAACTGTTACAAATCTAAATGAAAATATCAAAGCTGGCGATTTAGTTGAACGACTAATGGATCTGGATGAGCATACCATGAATGCTAATTTGGATCGTAGTTGGATAGAAGATTTCTCAATGCTACATCATAAAGACAGTGAAATTAGGAGGATGAAATTAGAACTTTCTGAAACGGAGATAAAAAAAGTGAAACCTTCAATTGATTTATCGAAATGTTCTATCGATGAAAGTGACTTCAGAAAGAAATTAGAAACAGAGACGTTTAAACTATTATGTGAACGGAACTGCATTAGGTGTTTTGAACGGGAAAAATCCCTTCTCTTGTTACCATGTTCTCATTTTGTCATGTGTTCTACATGCTATATACCCTTGGAAACTACATTTTGTCCCCTTTGTGATGAAGAAATAATTTCAACAGTCACTGTATATCGTTCATAATGAGTCATCATGCGTGTCTGTAATTGGTTGCTATTGTGCAGCTTTTGTATATAAGGTTATGACACTTCTATTACAACCATATGTGTTGAGGATTGTAGACATTAATAAACATGCCATTTACCACGATCATTCCTGTTTCAATTATTCACAAAGACAATCTGTTTACTAGCAAGATTTTCTACTCTGCAAATGATGTTATTGGTTACAAAGCTGATCTCATGGATCTGGTGGAGGATATTGTCACATTCTATCATTGTGAAGATGATATTGAACTTCAGAAACTCTTAATGAGGACATTGACCAATGCCCTTACGCGAGTACTACGATTTTGGCTCGATGAAGTGTTCAAGCCTCTGAGTTTGACGGAAGCTATTCCACAGAGTTCTCGTTGCTATTGTGAAATGAGAACACGGAAATTGAAGACTTGTTTGCATGATATAATCGTATTTAGCCACTATGACGAAAATGGTGGTAAATTCAAGGTGGACATGTTTACCGGACCCCCGTCGATGAGCGTCAATGTGGCAGTGCAAGATGACCGGGACATAATCAAGTTTAGAGCATACTATGCTAATCTTTTAAAAGTCTTCGCTTCAAAACCATGCTGTTCATGCTGTCCTCTATCAAAGGATTTAATGTGTAATATAGAACAGCTTATAACTGCAACGACTCAGACTTTGAGTGATGTTGATGACTACGACCTACCATCTGTTACCGTTTGACTTTGTTGCATGGAACTAGGCAAAAATGTATATTTTCATAAATGCTTTGCTTTTAACACAATAAAAATGACTGCACAACGAAAGGCATCTTTTTCTCGGAAGAATGGTTCTTTTAGACCTTCAAGTCAGTTTAAGAAGGCGTTGCGAAAGTTAAACAGCATGCGAAACAATAAAGTTAAGTGCAAATTAATTCAAAACTCAAGTGATGATTTCATCCGTGATTTGGCTTTTGCAATACACAAATGCCTCCCAATATACAAGCCTTTATTGAGTACTGATTCTCTAAACAGCATTAGAAAATTTTCAAATACAAGAAGCAGTGATATGAAAAGGCGGAACTTAGTTCAGCGTGGAGGTGGTGGGTTTTTGAATATGTTGAATGATATTGGAAACAGCATTTACAATGTACTCAACAGTCCACTAGGGAAAGTTGTAGCAGGTGCCGCAGTGTTGCTATAGACGACGAATCATGGATTGACACGTCATCATTGATTGATGACTCATGTGAATATGTATATAAGAGAGACGCGCTTGTACTCTTTAATCACTTTCAAGCTATCATTCATCGCTGACGGTTGAAAAGCTCCGAATAAGTACAACATTGAATTATGTCTCAAAAAATGTTTATAGTTAGAGAGGAGAGCGACTCATTTGAACGTGATCTCTTTAAATTCCGACCGACAAGGAAGGTTCAAGGGATTGGAAATACCTTTTACTTCCAAACGTTGAGCTATGGTGACGATGGTTTCTACCTTCAAGTTCCATTTTTCCACAGTAATGGTATGTCTTCATCTGGATATAGCAACATGAGACAAATGCGAGTGACCTTTCCGAAATGGCAGCAGATGATACTCAAAACCATCGACTCTTTGGCGAAGGAATGCGTTGTGTTGCCCGAAAGTGCTCCTACACATTGGAGGAAGGCGTTAGAGGAAGGAAGTGGCTATAAGGATTTACCCGAGTTCGATACGCTATTCTTGAAATTGTCCGATCACTTTCAAGCATTCGATCTACTTGTTAATACAATGGAG
Organism: Prostheceraeus crozeri; assembly: GCA_907163375.1. Taxonomy (NCBI): domain Eukaryota; kingdom Metazoa; phylum Platyhelminthes; order Polycladida; family Euryleptidae; genus Prostheceraeus; species Prostheceraeus crozeri. Next base: position 25,972 of record CAJQUW010010488.1, read on the forward strand.
TGTGATGATCTTAAGCGCGGACGATACATGGGTTTAATACACGTCAACGGACTATACATTGGTGCTCACGGCTCAACCGGAAAAGTGGCATCGTTACAAATGAAAGTTCTACAGTTGGTTTATGAGCCAATGCCGATTGATAAGTGTCTAATCACCATCGATAAACCTACTTCAAAAGATGGGAAGGATGTTGAAGAAAGAAAAAAGCGGGGACGGAAATCCAAGGAAGGGAGTGTTAAGTTGAAATTGAAACGCCAAGATGCTCAAATTGACGCGAGAAGTTATTTTAATGCTGACATTGATGAGGAAACACAAATGCTGTGAATGTGAAATGAAAGTTTCTAAATGTAAATAAAGTTGTTATGGAACATGACTTGTTTTATTCTAAGCAAACTGGTGGGTGTTGGTCTTTAAAGCTTTTGAAATTTCAGGATGACAGATTTTCGCCTATTCACTGATCGCACAATGTGTGTGGCCGGACCAAGTCAGTCCGGTAAAACTACATTTGTAACTCAATTACTACAATTTAGAAATGAGATATTTAATAAAGAAATTAAAAGAGTTAAATGGTGTTATGGCATATTTCAACCACAACTACATTCTGCACTTCGCCAGAAAGGTTATGATGTGAAGCAAGGGTTACCGACAACTGAAGACATCAAAGCAGGTGACTTAATTGTGCTAGATGATCTATTGCGTGAAAGCAAATCATCGAAAGATGTAACTGAAATGTTTATTCAGACAGCACATCATAGGGAAGCCTTCATAATCTATATCACCCAAAAAATTTTTGATGGAGGGAAAGAGCAAAGAACTAGGAGTTTGAATACACATTATTTGGCAATATTTAAAAATCCAAGAGACAGCAGTCAGATACATCATCTCAGTAGACAGATATTACCTCAACAACCTAAAGTTCTTTCAAAAATATATGAAGATGTAACTAAGAAACCACATGGCTATCTATTTATTGATCTAACCCAGGAATGTCCGGAACGACTTCGATTTCGAACTAATATCATACCTAATTCCGTTGAAACAATGACAGTTTTCTCGGTTCACAGCTAGTTTTAAGCAATGTACTTTGTTGCCTTATTATTATTACAAACATGTCGTATTCAAAGATGGTAGTCATTCCTCAAGAGGAGTATATACAATTGACTACATTACAAAGTGCACAAGAAGTCAAAAATATAGATCCACCTATTACGAATCAACTTAAGGAACTAACACAAAAGGATATGGAAATTCAGAAGATTAAGGATCCCTATCGACGAATGCAGTTAGCAGCTGAAAACATTGATGAGAGGCGACAGATTCGTGATAAGTTGCGACGATTTATAACCTTGTCAACACCTCGACCATATCGTGTGCGCGCTGAGCGATTATTTGACTTCATTGATCCACATGTGAAGTTCAATGAGAGAGGGGAAATAATAGATGAAACAACTGGTGATGTTATTAGAAATAGTCACATAGATGACCTTCTGCAATATGCTGTCAGAGATGTAAGGCGAAAACTAGGTGCACCACAAGGGTGGTCATATTTTCAGAAAATTTTATCTGATCAAAATGTACCACATAATATTATTGGAGGACCGACTGTGAATGAGTTGGACAAGGGTCACTTACAAGATGAAACAAAAAGTAAAACACCCACGATGGCGGTCAAGCGAGAGCTTCATGATCCCGATGATCTTCAACCAAAAAGAGCTACTAGGCGCTCAATGCGTGTTGGAAAGGATTATAGTAAATATTAAGCAAATATAAATTAAGCTTTGCTTCTCTCATATCATGTCGCTACAAAAGTTTTGCTGCTGTTTGAAATCTGCGCTCGAAGGTAAAGGAGAAGAGGGCATAGAGGTTGATATCAATTGTGTTAGCAGTTGCTGTGGGAGTAATACGCGTGCAAATCAGAACAAAGACGATGAGTACAGCAGTGAAACTCAGAAAGATTTATTACGACTTAAATCACCCCGCAAGTTTCAGTCGTCCGGAGGTTCTAGCTCGTGCAGCAGGTGTGGGAATAGAGAAAGTCAAGAAGTGGTTAAGGAGTCAACCAACTTACACTCTTCACAAAAATGCGAGAAAGCGGTTTCCAACGAGAAAATATGTTGTTAACAATATAGATAGTCAATGGCAAGCGGACTTGGCTGACATGCAACAGATATCACAGTACAATGATGGCTATAAATACATCTTAACCGTAATAGATATTTTATCTCGCTATGCTTGGGCACGTGCGCTGAAATCTAAACGAGGACCAGAAGTTGAAGCGGCTTTTCAGAGCATTTTCGATGAGGGGCGTGTTCCACAAAGAATACAGACCGATCAAGGGAAGGAATTCGAAAACTCTCATGTTCGAAGTCTCCTTAAAAGTCATAATGTGGAATTGTTTAGTGTCAAAAGTGCTTATAAGGCTGCCATGGTTGAGAGGTTCAATCGCACACTGAAGACAAAAATATGGCGCTATTTCACTGCAAAAAATACACATGTTTGGATAGGTGAGCTGCAGAAATTTGTTAAGAATTACAATGAAAGCTACCATCGAATCATTAAGATGAAACCTGTTGATGTCACCCCAGATAATGCGATGGATGTATGGCTTCGATTGTATGATAAGAAAGCGAAAAACATTTCCAATGAAAAGAAAATTAATGTTGGTGATAGAGTTCGGATTTCAAAGGTTAAGTCTACATTTGAGAAGGGGTATCTACCTAATTGGACTGAAGAAGAGTTTTTTGTAGATGAAGTAAATACAAAATTTAGACCCACCATGTATAAATTAATAGATTACCATGGCAATCCAATTGAAGGAAAATTTTACTCTTATGAATTGCAAGTAGTAGACAGAAGTGAAGAGGTGTATATGATTGACAAAATAATTAGGAGGAAAGGTCATGGCAATCAAAGGAAATATCTAGTTAAATGGAAAGGATATCCTGATTCATTCAATAGCTGGATAACGCACCAGGATCTACAAAATGTGGAGGTGGGAGACACTCGTAACTTTTAAGCTAATATAGCATGTGACTTCTTCCATGTATGAGTTTAACAGGTCTACTAACTTCAACATCATTCTTCCAAGCAATAGCAACCCCAAGATATTCCCAAGTAACAAACCATCTCTATACTCTGTTGAATTCGCTAATCCAATTACTCTGCATGGACCCCATGAAGTTGCTCTAACTGAAATTACTTATTACAACGATATCAGTTTGCTAAAAAACAATTATTTTGAATTACATAAAGAAGTACGAGAGAAGGATGATTGTTTTCGCATATTTCACAATAGTCTACATGGTACATGGGCTTTTCATCATCTAACTTTACATCCTTTTTCAACATCTTTACCATCTGTCCAAAACATGATTAAAATTCAAAAGGCATTTGCAACGTCAACTTTTGATTCTACGGTTCCCACAATGAGCTTGCAATATACAGAAAAGGAAATCGGTAGAATGTTTGAACGAATAAATGGTCTCTTCAAGCTGACTTTGAATAAATTCTACAAACCAGTCATAAAGGGGTCAACAAAATTGATGAAGGAAGGGAAGCATGTTCTTCTTGTATTAGGTAAAGATTTGAGTCATACTTTTGGATATTCCAGAACAACTTTCTCATCAAGGTATTGGTACAATGGACGTGGGTGGAATTCAGAGAGGAAAATCACTGATTTTAAATGTAGAATTGTGCCATTGTATACATTACAAAAAAGGAGCATCCGAGTAAAAAATAAATTTGAGGTCATTAGAAGTGTTGAAGACTTTGCAAGAAAGTTTCAAGGATCAGTGCCAGAAACGTTAATGACTTGTGAATATAAGAAAGAGAAAGTAACTTTATTTACTGTTGAAACGGAGGCAGAATTTATTGTTTTTACTAAAAAGACACCATTGGAAAAGTCTGAGTCCGCTGTTATTGAATTCGGATCTGAAATGATTGGGATGTTTAAGGGCCTTGAAAGCGCACCTTGGTTGACAGAGTTAAATGATACATTCAAGGTTCAATTGTCCTCTTCTAAACTCAAAGCATCAACAAATGCTTCATGGGATATCCACGTATACAGCGAAGACATATTGGGTGATGAATTATCTACTTCCAGTGAACTTGTAAAAAGAGTTAATTTGAACATCGAAAGCTTGAAAACGCCATCTGAATTGTGTACAAAGTTAAATGAGTTTGGTGTAGATTACCTTGATGCAGATGAATATCACTTTTCTTATGATCCACATAAGAAACGCATGATTCTAAAGGTAGGGAAGAACTCTCTTATCAAGCTGGATAGCGTGTTAACGTCCACATTGGGATTCTCAAAATCAACTATTTATGAAGGCACATCAATAGGCGATACAGCCCCATCACTAGAGCGTGATATAAGTAACTTATACGTCTATTGTAACATTATTGAATATACAAGGGTTGGCGACATTGAGGCCCCACTTCTGCGCACATTTCCTCTCTCATCCGTAAGGAAGCAACTAATCAATCGAGAATTTATTAACACGATGTATGTACCAATGAGCAGAAATGTCATCAATAGAATTGACATATCAATTCATGATGACACAGGTGAAGTAGTACCATTCTGTGGTGGTGTTACTGTTTTAACACTACACATCAGGACACGAGATTAAGGCTTTACGCTATTGTGGGATCTATAATTATCTACAGGACATGATGTCAGGCATTTACAGTGGTCCATCCTATCAGAGCGGCTATCCCGTGTTGCTGGAGGTAGACGACAAGTTGGAGGAGGCATATTCGGTGCACTAAGACGTATGGTTCTCCCAACACTCAAAAAGTATGGCGTACCATTCATGAAGCGGGTTGGAAACAGAGCTTTAGACTTTGGTGCAAATGTTGCAGCTGATGCACTTCAAGGGGAGAATATCGGTGAATCCATGAAATAATCTGCTATAGACGCATTAGATGATTTAACAAAGACGAGGCGTACAGTTCGGAAGAAACGTAGGAAGTCAAGACAAGTTGGATCAGGTCGAGTTACTACATACATAAATACAATGACGCAATTTCAGAAGCAAGCTAAACAGTCACACTTGCAAGTTGCCGGCTGGTATGATGATCAGCAAGGGAAATTTGATGAGGTTTCAAATGGAGGTTTAAAAAAACGAATTGAATTGACAGCAGATTCAAAGGAATTATATTTGAAAGGACCTGTCTATCTTGATTTCCTTCGTCAATCTAGATATCTACTATCACAGGTTAAAATGCAAATAAAATTTATTCGTGCAAATCCTGAGTTCGCGTTAATGGCTTTTGGAGCTACAAACTATCAAATCAACATAAGTAGTGCCATACTCAATGTAAGGAGAGTAACAATGAACCCGTCAGTCATCAACGAGCATGCGACAGGATTGAGGAAAAGCAATGCAATATATCCAGTTAATCACAGTGTGTTAACAAACTCCACAATTGGTGCGGGATCATCCTCTCATGCCTACCCAAATCTTTTTCCCACTGCGATGCCGAAGGCGGTGTATATCACATTTGTGGAAAATGAGTCATTTATTGGTGCTTTTGAAAAGAATCCATTTAATTTCCAACACTTTAACGTTAGTAAACTAGCACTCTATCAGGATGGAAAATTTGTTGCTTGCAAAGCTTATCAGCCTAATTTTAAAGAGGGTAAATTTGCACGTGAATATGGTTCTACTTTCTTTGCACTGAGCATGTTTAACACAGATGATTCAAATGGAATTACAATGGATATGTATAAAAATGGTTACTTCTTCATTATATACAATCTCACAGCAGATGTAGATCTAGGCGGTGAAAGCGTAGGAGTTACAAAGCCTGGTAATCTACGACTAGAGGTGTCATTTGAGTCACCTTTGAAGAAAACAATTACTTGCCTCATTTATGCTATCTATGATAGCAAAGTTGAAATAACGAGAATGCGAGACGTAACTGTCAGCTATCAGAGATGAGTAACCTAAGCAACACTGAAATCTTGAGGAAAATGGGAAATGCTCATCCCTACTCCAAGTCAACATTTCTTGATGTCTTTTCTAGAGATAATTTACCTAATTCAATTCCTTTCTATCCTTGTTCGCTTATCATCAATACGGACAGCAACAATCTTCCTGGTAAACATTGGATTGCAGTGTACATCAATCGCTATAAAGTGGCTGAATATTTTGACTCTCTTAATCTACCTCGCTTACATGACATTGCACTATGGATGAATAGGTTCTCCTGGACGATTAAGAAAGTTACATCGTTTCCACTCCAAAGCAATGTATCTCTCATGTGCGGCGGTTATGTGCTATATTTCATCAACGAGAGACCATTGAAAAATAACTGTAAAAGTGTTTTACAACTTTTTTCGAAAGACTGCTATAAAAATGATGTAATTCTTACAAAGTATATTGAAACTGTTTTGTAATAAAGTTTTATTTTATATGTAAATATCCTTGTTTTATGTTCCAAATCGTTGGGTTTAGAGGGAAAGCAAAACATGTTTACATTTCAATATGTATTTACAAATATACAGTTCTTTTCTAAATATTTACATAGCTACAATGCAGACTTCACAAATATTTTTCTCAAATCACATAGGATGGGAGGAACATCATTTATGTCTTTAATGCCGGTTATCACAATCTTTCCATTATGGAATACATGAACATGATATGGGTGCCAGTTAGTCTTCTGTGCTGCTGGAAATAGTTCCACTTCATAAGTGAGATTGATTGATGATGTGACTTTACGAAAGTCATAATGATACTTCAATTCACATAACACAGTCATTGTCTTCACTTCCCATTCAGATAATGAGTCACTAAGTAAATTTTCCAACGTAGAATGTAGATATGGTAGATCACCATCAGTGAAGCCACCAACACACTGGATTGTTCCATTTGGAAAGAATAGGATAGTCACATATTTATCCTTCCTCTGTATCCTCCATGTTAACATTGAGGGTCTTCCCAGATGTAGATTCGTTGTCGGCTTCATCTTGTGTTTTATTAATAACCATTGCTTTCGATTGGGAATGTTCCGCTCGATTTCTTGAAGATTGAGTTTTGAGTTTACTTTTGTAGTTAACATGCGATTCACGACTTCCATCCGCTTGATGTCCTCCATCCTTAATAAATGAAATCATATGTGGTAGTATCTCTTTTGTAAAGTTTCTCCATATGACGTCACTGAAACGGAAAAATCGATAGTCAATATCTTCTCTCTTTGGTGAACAGACGTACAGCTTGACGGTAGAGTCACACTTTATCCATACCTTTTGATCGAGGGGAATCTTCATCCGTGTCTTATGGTTGTCAATCAGATCAGCGAAGTCTTTCAGTGAAGATAATGCGTCAAGGCTAATGCAAACGCCACGATGTCTTCCACCACTATTTGCTATTGAGTGACGAAAGACTACTTTCTTAGAATTTGTTATGTGAACGCTTTGTAAGTCGTTTAGTTTCCATGTTCTAGTGTAACGAGGCATGTTTTCAAATATAAACCTAATTTATCTGTTTGCATAAAGTTTGCTATTTCACATCTCAACATATCGGAATGATTTTGAGTGCTATGTCTTAAATTCATAACAAGACTACCTATATTTTAGTAATAATTTCTACACATCGGAAAAATGTAGAAATTTCATTTTGTGTTTAGACTACCTATATATTAGTAAGCATAACTAAGCAGGAAGATGTGACGATTGGTTAGTTTACTTGTAAATTACCTTGTTGAATCTATTTAGACTTATTCTACATCACCTATAGCAGGAAGGATTCTCCTTCTTTTTGAAGGTGGGGGAAGTCCCAAGCTATAGTGTCCATATGGTAGTGACAAATTTTTATTTAACCAACAGCGCTTATCCTCCCAGAGTGAAAGTCCTCGCTTCCTGAATGATTTTGTAGTAACTAAGTGGTTTTTCGAGTTAATTACTGTCATTTCTTCACTTGTATCCATTTCACGGTACTACACGGTCCTATAATCATTATGTTGTAGTTTTTTAACTGCAGCTCTCTGCACTCCTTTTGCACGTTTGATGCTGTGACAAGATGAATCTAGATATTTCATTGAATACATTTTCGGTTTTAATAAGATCATTTCCTCAAGCAACTTTCCCGCACACTCATCCTTAAAACAGCCCAACCTAGCTCTGTTTGCAGTTGAATACAGTCGGTGATGTACATCATAGTTTGAAGAGTCAAATTTTTCACCAAAGTATAGAAGTATGTCCTCCAGACGGACAGAAGGTGAGGTGTATAGACATAGGAAAAAACTGTCAGTGTCACCGCCACAAAGTCGCGTTCTATTTATCAGTGGACATCTTTTTAAATCATTGTAAAATAGTTGATACATTTCCAACTTGCTATAATCAAGAACTGCTTGACCAACATAAATTTATTTATTCAACATTATTGAAGGCTTGTACATTTCCATGCCAACTAGATCTTCATCGAAGATCTTATGCTGAACATAGAGTGGATGATTTGATAATTTTTGACATTGCTCAACACTATTAACTAATTTGAATTGTCTCCTTCGTCTTACATTTTCCATTGTCTTGCCATATAAAGAGTTATTCTTCAACTTGTAAAACGACTTTTCAAAATCAGTTCTTGACTGAGCTCTCTTTTGGGAATTCATGTCGATGAACGTTCTTAACCAGGGCTTTTGAGTGAACTTTACATCGCTATGAACTTTTTTAACTTTCATACCCATAGATAAATAAAATTTTAATATTGAATAGTGTACAACATAATTTTCCCTATCAAATTGGTGTAGCAATAGTTTCTTAGTTGAAGAAAAGTTAGTATTTGGTCTTACTTTCATATAACTTGAAAACATTTTTTGTTCTATCATCTGCATTTCTGGTGCCAATGGAAAATCGGCAGTGTCATCATGTATGCTTGCAGGATATTCCAAATCTAAATCAAAAATATATCCGATTTCACTATCATCATCTATGGCTTGAATATTAACTTCGTTTGAAAAGTAGCCTATTTCATGTTCATTCAACCATTTGAAATTTGAATGTGGTAGACTCTTGCTGAGTGACGAGCCGTAAAGGTTGTTGACATCTATCTAGGATAAGTGACGGCTTTCATTTGTATTATTTTGTAATTCCGTAATTCGTGCACGCGCTCGGTGAATATTTGTAAATGTCATACCTCCCCTTATTCCCCTTTCAAATAGATTGTACATGTTTTCATCTTGTATGTAGTGTGGAGGATCAGATGAAGCAAAACTCAAAGCTGAAGTAAAACTAAGGTGTGGAAGGCTGACAAAATGCACAGGATCCACCTCATCTTCATTTTGACTCAATGATCTAAAGACTTCAAAAATATCTGCCAGCAATAACACATCTAATTTGAGATATGCAAGCATGTAATCACCAAAATTGGAGCAACTGAAAGCGATCCACGTATTACAAGCGTGTTCATATTCTTTGTCTGAGCAATGCTCTCGTGTGAGATCATTATAGAATTCACATTGTGGTGGTAGACTATTTTCCAACAATGTATTTAGACTTTTGAAATAAGAGTAGGGAAACACTCCCTTTTGATATAGGATGTCATCATTAATCAGTGGAAATTCGTTTCTTAATTTTTCTACATGCTTATACACTTGTAATCCTTTTGCTAATTCACTTAGTGATGCACTTTAAAATTGAAAAGAATCCAAGAACTTTAATTTAAAATATATTGTTTTTCCGTTGTACTCGTTCACAGGTACACTAGCGGATAAAGTTATGTATTTTTCAGCTGTGGCTGCTACCACTTCTAATTTCCATGGTTTCTTCTTTCCAATTGCTTTGTAGCAAACGATGTGACTGTCATAATTCTTGAAGTTGTGGAAAAATATGGGCAGTTCCCGCCTATTCAGTTTCAATCGAAGGTTGCATTTGCTACATAATGTTTGTCTATATTTTCCTGTTATATGATCATGATCTCTCACTTTGATACAATCATCACTGAACTTAGATTTACATTTACTGCAACTCTGTGCGCTTTTGTGTTTTCTTCTTCATCATGGGATAGAGACATCGGTTGTCTACTTATTGCACGCTGATTGTCATACAAATTTTGTGCTACATTTTCTAGGTGATTTAAGAAGTTCATAATACAATTTTCTCCTTTAAAGACATAATATTCGTTATCAAATTTTGATTGGAGAGCGTTGTGCCATACATGATAAACTCCAACTGCTGCAGGTTTATGCACTTCATTATCGATGTAGCACTCTATATCTGCATAAATTACTAAAGGTGGACTTAGATGATATTCCATGCTACTTGTACTTACCTCTAGTTGTTTAGGCATTTTTTCTATTTGCGCTTTCCTCGAACACAAAATTGATAATGTCGGTCTAGAGTTGTCTTATATGTAAACGATTGGGTGCATCGATCACAGTAATGTTTAAATCTTTTATTAATTTTCCTATATAGTCTCGATATCTTTCTGATTCCACAATAATGTGCGCGTTCATTGTTAACAATTAACAGTATATTGACAGTTCGTTTACCAATAAAGTTGCTACTATAACGAACACCTTTGAGTCCTTTTTCATAAAAGTGAATGTTAATTTTGATGTCATTATTTTTCTCAAACCTAGAAATATCTTTTATTGATACTGGTGTGACAATGCCATCCATATTCAGATCAGATGTCCACTTGCTATATGATTTCATCTCATTTCTCGAGTGAAGTACTTCATCATAATGTAGTATTGATAAAACCGAATACTTGAAGCAGTCATTTGCATTTGAGTGTACATTGATTACAGCCTTAGAATCTTTCAAGCTCTTTGGTAGAGTAAATGTTCGTCCACCAGATAGTAGTGGACTGGTAATAACATTGAATTCAATATTAAGTATTTCATCTATAACCCAGTTGCTACCCTTATTTGCAAATGCTTCAATATGGCTTGAAAGACTATTCAAATTATCTTGGAACCAGGTATCATAGTCATAAATATAGTTTGTAGATGATGATGTAAAGTGTGCGAGAAACGTTTCATCTTCTTGAGGATTTGATCGCACATAACGAATTTGTGCAATTAGACGGCCACGTAGTTGAAATTGTTCTAGAAGGTTTGACACTAAGTCCCCTAATATAGGTCGCATACTCAATAAAAAAGAATTATTGTCGATTGTATGTGTTGATGGTGTGATGTCATATACACGAGCGTGACCATTAAGTGCGCTTTCACTGAGATTTAGAGTTCCATGATTATTATGAATATTCATCTCACTTTTTGTATTATGTACATTCATATGCTGACGAAATTTGCTAACAGAATTATAATTTTTGCCACAATGGGAGCAACATTGCATAAAGGTATTATTTGAAGCGCTGGTTGACGTATGTCTAGACGTTGGTTCAACAATACTAGATCTGGATATGTGATTATTTTGTGATTCTACTTGATTAACAACTGACATATTTTGAGAATTTGAACTTAAATTGCAAACTAGATTGTGTCGCTTTAGATTATCCTTCCTATTCGTTTGATATGGACACTTGCTACACTTATATGTTATCCCCAACTTACAAAATTTTTCATGACGTTGGAAATTGCAATAAAGAGTAAAAGATTTTCCACACTTGGAACAGACAACCATTCTTAATAGTAAATGATAAGGATTATAATTTTTGATAGTCCTTATATATTTTCATCATTCTATGACGTCAGAGCTATTACCACCCAATAGAATTTGTTCCGATCTCTTCACTTTTGAGATACATGTAGTATTACCGATCGATGATATAAAGGAAAAAATTCAGGATTTACAATAATTTTCATTTTCCAAAAGAAAAAAGTAAAGTACATTACATTTTTATGCATTTTACAATGCCACTGTGGCACATCTTGATGTGCTGACACTGTGCAGAGCAAGCACCCCTGTCTTCCATGTGAGTCAGCCTCACCTTTTCAATGTTTGAATTTGCATACTCAATATGCATTAAAGTCTCTTTTTCAAAAGGCTTGTTGCCTCTTGAAAGGAGTGATGCCATATGCAAGTTTGACTGTGTTAGATTTCGCACAGATTGAATTAGATCACGATTTTCAGTCCTTAACTTCGCTTCCCTTTCCTCAGCGACTCGCAGTCGCTCCTCACAGCGCCTCAACTCACTATTGTCATTGGATTCATCTAGATCAACATTGTACTCCTTGGTTCGCAGCATGATGGAAGCAGGAGCGTGGATAGTAGTGTTGGAGATCGTAGGGGGAGCAGGATCATGGGAAGTCGTAGGTGATGGTGTAGTAGGAGGAGTAGGATTGTGGGAAGTCGTAGGAGCAGTCCCCGGGGTAGGTGGTTGTGTTGTGGGCGGTGGTGATGCACCCCTATACTCCAGTATAGGAGTGAAGGGGAAGCGGACGCTGCAGGTTGGAGACGATCGAATGTTGGAGAAGGATTCTTCCTCCTGTGATGCGTAGACCGCTGCATCCTGTAATGAGAATAGAAAATATTTGTATTATCCATGCATCATTATATGGGAAAGAAGTTAATAATGTTTGTAGAATTAACAATATAATAATATTTAAATAATGTAAACATGTTTTCTAGTGTTTGAAAGCTATCTTACCTTAGGAGTCATGACGATCTCATGATCAGATCCATCTTCCACCGCAATGCTGTATGAACTATTCTAAAATCAAAATTTAACTGTTACAATCTTTTACATTTCAATTATCTGCTTTCATATTCATTCCTTATATTGTACTTACCTTAGCAATTCTACCATCATCACTGTCATCATCAGAAGAAGTTGGCGATGATGTCGCTGACGAAGAGGACTCATCCGAAGAGGACTCATCTGATGAGGACTCGCGGATGGTGTAGGGTTTTTTCTCATTGTCCTCCATAGACGTTGAGGTAGGTGGCGTTGAGAGGACACTGCGATCTCGAGTCTTTTTCAGTGATAAAGATCGAATTGCCTGCAATAGGAATAAAGACAAAATGATTAGAGAGTGATTATTAAAAAAATGATAGATTTCTGATTTCTGATGATAGACTGCAACAATCATACTTACAGGTCTCTGACATCCATTATTTTCCACCGTTCTCAACTTGGGAATAGGGGGCAGACTTTGGAACAGCTGAAAAGTTAACAATGTTTTAAAATTTCTAGTTATATACGTATACACCTTGTAAATAATACTTACGGGATGTGGATTTACTTTTTTCTCCACCATAGTCAATTTCGGAACAGGTGGCAGACTGTTGAAATGCTGAAAGAAAGAGTTTGGTAGTAAAACATATTTAAAATCATAAACATTTTGACTGTAAAATACTTACATCTCTTGCTGTAGGCAATTTCTTTAAAAGTACCTTGGCACTCTTCGTTGGAAGTTCTGAACTCTGAAATGTTAAAAAATATGTTTACTACATGCATACTTGCACTAGAATCGTAAGTGACATTCATCATTGTTTCATTTAAAAACCTAATTTAAAATAAGCATTTAACAGTACTCACTTCATAATCAGATAGTGACGTGTCACTATCAATGAATTTTCTCGACTTTACTCTGATGGATCGCGTCTTTTTTGGAGGTTTAGAAGTCTTCGCGACCTCATCACATTGGCTCAAAACCCCTGTCGCCGGCCTGTCCTCCTTGGCAAACAATCTTTCCAATTTCCGCTTCTCTGCGGTCGAGGTCAAATTGATGCCTTTGCGTCCATTACCAAGTGCACAGGCAGTATGGGCTTGAATAAAAGCCTTATCTTCCTCACTGTTCGCCTTCTCAGTGCTCTTCAGATATGCCTTACATGTAAGGCAATACAGATATGTACCATCCTCCTTAAAAGAGCAACCCTTATGACTGCTTTTGCTAGCGTGGCGAACCAGCAAATTGCAAGTACTGCAATAATGAAAAATAAGTCTCTGTCGGGAAGTGCTTGACGTTCGAACCATTTCTACAAAGGAAATAATCGTTTGTTATATTCTTATCTCTCTGTAGATTAGAACTCATTTATGAATCTATTTTCCAAACTTAAAGAAGTAATATTAAAAAGTTTAATAATCTCAATTAGAAAAATATTAAGATGAAACAGAAACCGAGATTCGAACTCTTAAATCAATTTTTAAGAGGTGTTTTTGATATAGAAACATCAAGTTTGGAATCAGCTGAGTAAATGTTATTTAATTTCGAAAAAAAACATTGAAACGAAACTGACTTTTCGAAAAAACGAAAGTGTAGAGATTGATTAAAAGTATTTTAATTAGAAGAACAGCTGATTGAAAATGAAATTAATGTGTTAGTGTTTTATTATTTAGAAACGAAATCTTGTGATGTTTATTTAAATTCAAACACTACATCAATCAAGATCGCTTGATTCATGTGTATTTCATATGCTATAATAAAAAAAACGAAGTAAAGATTTGTGATTAATAATATAACATTGTGTTGTTTCCTATCCTAAAAGCCAACCATATATTTTAAACTATTTGGTTATAAGAAGTTAGTAATGTACCTATTTCCCAAACTTAGAAAGTAGTAAATACTAAATGATGAAACTCACTTCAGAAATATAATTGTAAATCGACGAAACGGAGAAGCGGAGAACGAGGTCTTGTATGCACACCAAATAATTCAAAACTGAGTGAAGAACGGAGCTCTACAAGTTCTTTATATATAGATTCAACAAAGGAACCATGAACAAAGACTTGATGACATAATAATAATAATAATAATAATAATTTGTATTTGGCAAATTTACATAAGATACACAACATTCTTTTTTGATCTGTTTATGGGTGACAAATACAATGAATGGCCCTTTAAGGGCAGGCATGGATGGAACGAAAAAGTTACCATATATCATTTCGGCGGAAATATGTATCAATACTTCGTTTAAAAGAAGTAATGCTTGGAACTTCAATCTCCTCATCTGTTAATTGATTCCATTGTGAAACAACGTCGTTGGAAAAGAAATGGAAATACATTTTTGTACGGCACAGCTTTGGGTGAATCTTATAATTGTTACCTCGGGTACATCTGCTCGGCGAATAAGAAAAAAGTTGTTCGAAAGAGACATTAACCATGTTGTTCAATATTTTATATAAAAATATGAGCTTGTAGCGAATACGACGGGATCTAAGATAATACAATTGGAGTCGATGTAGGCGATCACGATAGGTAAGGTTTCTTAAGTCAACGAAGAAACGCGAAAACCGCCTTTGAACTTTTTCGATTTCCTCAGATAAGTATTTTTGATGAGGGTACCATAATATCGATGAAAATTCCAAGATAGACCTCACATAACTTTTATACAGTAAAATTGAAGTATCACGATCTTTCAGTAAGAATACACGTTTGATCATACCAAGTGTAGGATTAGCTTTGGTTATAATTTCACCAATGTGGTAATTCCAACTGAAAGGAGAATGCAAGGTGAGTCCAAGATCACGAATCACGGAAGTATCAATAATAGGATTATCGTGTAAATAGTAGAGATGGGAAGCACTTTCACCAAAAGAAATAGATTTACACTTGCTGCTGTTCAATGGAAGTCTATTCCGGAGCGACCATTCAAAAACACGATTAACGTCATCTTGTAAAGATGTCCAATGTTGTGTCAAAGTATCACGATGACGATCGTAAGCCACACATAATTTGACATCGTCTGCATATTTAATCATTTCTGAGCTCAAGATAACTTCATCAAGATCATTGACAAACAAGACAAACAAGATGGGACCCAACACAGATCCTTGTATAATACCACTACGAATATCTTTGTATGATGACAGGGAGCTACGAACCCGAACTTGCTGTTTGCGGTCTTTTAGGAAGTCTGAAATCCACCTGACAATACTATCATTCAGACAATAATGCTTGAGTTTTCGAAGTAACAATGTATGAGGAACTTTCTCAAACGCCTTCGAAAAGTCCAAGGAAATGACATCAACACCTTTTGAGAGGTCAAGATTCTTGAGAAGATAATTATAGAATAACACTCCAGCTGTCTCGACAGAAGCACCTGGTAGAAAACCATGTTGAGAAAAATTAATCATATTCTGCTTTGTAAGGAAGTTGACAATATCTGTTGAAATTATCCTCTCCATTATTCGACTTACACAAGATGTAACGCCAATCGGTCTATAATTATCGAAATTTTCTTTTGAACCACTCTTATGGACAGGTGTAATGATGACTTTCTTCCAAGAGTCAGGAATGCGTCCCTGTAACATTGAAAGTCGAAAAAAATCACAAAGTTTGGAGGCAAGGAAGATTCCACCATTCTTTACATGCAAATATGATAATCCGTCAGAATCCAAAGTTGATGAAGACGGTAGTTTGGCAATAACTGCAACAATTTCAGAAAGATCAAATTCAATATCATCCATGGATAAATTCCCTGCTGAATTCAGCGTACTATCACTAAAATACTGATCAAGCTGTTGAGGATCTGCCGAGAAGTTTGAGCAAAACCCACTGTTGAATATTTCTGCTATCTCATTGGAATCACTCGTAATATTTCCATTATGCAACTTCATGCTAGACAACGGGCTCCTGACTTTCAATTTGCTGTTCACTACACTCCAGAAAATTTTGGGTTTATTCTTCATAGCAGAAATAATTTGTTTTTCGTGCGCAAGTTGTGCGTCAGCGATAGAGTTATGAAGGATATTGTGCGATCGCTGTAACAATAGAAGGTTACTAAAAGACGGGTTAGTCTTCCAAGCACTATGGAAGCGTCGACAATATCGAAGATCAGTTCTCACTTTACTTGAGTTGGTAGGTTGCCAAGATTTGCGGTGACCTTCTGGTATAGAGATAGCACTTGCAGCATGAATATTCGATAAGTATTGAGACCAAACTGTATTAACGTCAACGTTTGAAGAATAGTTCCATGTAGCCTGGGTCAGATGTTTCCGATATTTTGACCAGTTTGCTTTTTGGAAGATCGGATATGTATTCTCATTAGATGCCTGTCTGGAAACGTAGGTTTCCGCTTTAAATGTTATAATTGTATGATCAGATGTGTGAAAACATTCATGCACTACTACATCAACAATGGGGGTTGACACATGGGAGAAAATCAAATCAAGTATAGACGAAGATGCTGGTCGAGTTGGAGAGGAAACGTGTTGGACCATAAAATTGTTCATCGCCCAATCGAATAATGGATCAGAGGAAGATGTTATGTTTAAATGTAACCAATTAACTTTTGGACAATTGAAATCGCCTCAAATTATAATGGAGCCATCATTGTTACTGATATCGTTAAGATAATCAAGTAAAGTAGAGCCTCTCAGCTCATGCTGAGGAGGTCGATAGACACAGCAAATGATAACATCGCTTGAGCAGTTTTCGGATATAATCTTTATAGAGATGACCTCACACATTTCGTCACAGAACGCCGACAACTTACATGATGTCAATGAGGATTTTGCATACACAATTACTCCACCACCGGAACTCAACTGGCGATCACATCGGAATAATTTGTAGTTATGTAGTGAGAGAAAGGAATCAGGAGTCTTCTCATTAGCCCAAGACTCGGTTATACATATGATGTCGGGTCGGTATTCCATGGCGTATGCTTTCAAAACACTCATTTTACCGATAAGCGAGCGTGCATTTGTCATCCAAAAGCTCAAATTTGAGCTCGGGTTATCCAAATTATTCTTATCGGCACTCCGTTGATTTGTAGATGAATATAGCGACGAAGGGTAGGATTTAGAGTTGCATTTTTCAATGTTAGCGTAAGTAGGAGAAAGGAGACAAAAGGAGTTTGGGTAATTAGAAACAACGAAATGCAAGTAGGAGCTGAAAATATCAGAATAAACCATTGTGTCATCAAAACCAATTTGTCAAAATAACTGATTCTTTATATTAGATTGATCGACGACCTTATTATCCATGTATAATTTTCCTGATCGTATGTAGACATTTTCAGGAGATGGTGAGCTCCTTTTCAATTCAATCATTTTCTCTCTCAATCGTTTTCCCTCCAATCTGCCCAAGTATGTTTGATCCGGATTGATATAGATTTTACGAAACAGTTTTTTAACATTATCATTTTCCCAAATACGTTTCCGATTAAATAGAACTTGGTTTCGAGTATGTGCATTCGTAAAAGAAACCTTGATTGGTCGAGTTTTGGATCTATCGTGTCGTCCTAATCGAGAACATACATAAGTAGAATCTGGATTATTTTCGGGGTCAAAATTATCATCGGCAATACAGCATAAATAATTGATTTTTTCTTGATCCGTCTCCAAAAATTCTTCATCAGACTCACATGCTATATCATTTTCTGGTACACCAACGAAGATAAGATTCTTTGAGCGTTTTTCGAACTCATTTCTTTCAATTATCATTTGTTGTCGTGTTACAGTATCTTTTATACACTCAATTTCCTGTGATAATCGTATTTGTTCGACCTGCACATAACCAAGTCTCTGTTCAATAACAGAGAATTTCTCTGCTAACATATCGTTGAATTTGGAGAGCATGCGCTTTTCAGAATCAACTATCAGTTCTTGTATATTCTCCAATGTTAAACTGTTGGATGTATTCGATGTCGAGATGTTAGATTGCGAACCCGTACGTGACTTTGGTGGCATGATTATCAAACAAGAGGTAAATTAATTGATGGATTTACGGCCAGCACAGTGTGCGTCAAACAGGCGATGACGCGGTAGTTAGTCAACGGAAGCAAGGGAAACGTGAATACCTTACACTGTTAGCACGACATCATGTCATCAATTTGGTACAGCAAAACAAACTTGACAATTTTAAACAAAATAATAATCAGCTGGCTCATTTTATCCATTAGAATGGAATGGCATATCAAATGCTATGAATATGACTCTTGTAAATAGTATAAAATCTACTATATGTATCTATTATAAACACAAGCAAGTTAATTCAAATGAATTCAGAGAGTTTGAACATTATTACATACAAATCAATTATTCAATTCGTAAATATATATATATATATATATATATGGTAACATGTTTGAAGTCAATCTTTTAAGATATTTGAATTGCATGTCAATTTCTAAAGTTTAATTTTCGCGCCAAAATATTGGCTTAAAACTCTTGGAGATAATATCAAAATCTGGAATATCTAAATTTCAAATTTCGCGCCAAATTTCAAAATTTTAAATTTCGCGCCAAATTTCGAAATTTTAAATTCGCGCCAAAATTCAAATAATAGGTTAGGGTTAGGATTAGGGTAAGGTTTTAGTTATGCAAAAAAAGAATTGCTATGGCACCCGGAGCCCATGGGTAAATAAATTTTCGAGTGCGCTTCGCGCACTCGAAAATTTATTTACCCTATAATCCGAAAAATTTCGAGGGCGCGAACGCGAAGCGCCCGAGAAATTTTGAGGCCCCCCCCCCGCCGTGTATGAAGGTCAAAGGTCAAGGTCAAGGTCAAGGTCAAGTCAAAGGTCAAGGTCAAGTTCATGTGGAAGTTTATGCATTATGGTCATTTCGAGTGATCAAACTTTAACTTTGAAAATTTTCAAAAACTTGAAAACTTAGTTATTTTTGAGAAAAACTTAGAATTTTTCCAGTTGCATACACTTGCATACAACAAGGATTTTTTCATTGAATAGGTACATATGTTATATCATTCGAAAGCTCTTCTGATTCCAATGATGTATTGTATGCAATATGTATGACACCATCCGAAGCAACTATAGCCCTTTGAAAGATAGGTAGAATTTAGTTGAGAAACTTAAA
Source organism: Prostheceraeus crozeri (assembly GCA_907163375.1). Classification (NCBI taxonomy): domain Eukaryota; kingdom Metazoa; phylum Platyhelminthes; order Polycladida; family Euryleptidae; genus Prostheceraeus; species Prostheceraeus crozeri. The sequence continues at coordinate 45,657 of CAJQUW010010488.1, forward strand.
AATTGAAATCATAATTTTTTCTTCCTGCATACACTTGCATACAACAGGGATTTCTTCATCGAATGGGTACATACCTTATATCATTAGAAAGATCTTTTCATTCTCTAGCTAATGATGTATTGTATGCAATATGTATGATATCATCCTAAGGTGAAAAAAAGCATTCGAAAACACTGTAAATCTATTCAAACTTTCATCCAATTTGACTATCATTTGAATTACACATTAATATTCATTTCAAATTTGTTCTAGTATGTTCGGTGCTGTTTCAAAGTCTCAAACAAGTGATTTGAAATATATATCTTCGAAATATTAAACTTAGAAATACTTATAGGTAGCTATTTCAGAGATGAATATATCTATCCCCAGTTCCCATTCAAATCCTATCAGAAATTCGATTTGTGAAATTATAAAAACAAGATTGTTCATTTATGTAAGTGTTATTAAAGATAAAAAATTACATATTGTCAATATTGGGGAAAGGAATCAGTCTCTTCAGGTCAACTCGAACACACACTCTTGTCTTTTTGGGGGCACCAGGGCAGCGGCGAGGCGTGGCTGGATCCATTATGCTGAACTCCAGCGCAGTTGTTAAGTTCTTTTCTTCAGGCTCTAATCGCACACATATCCGCTTCATGTTTGTTTTTCGTGGAGCATTTCGAACCTGACTTCCACTACGTGTCTTGACTGTTATAACAGCTTCCACCGGTGTTTCGATGACACTGCTCTGTAGTACCAAACTTTTATCTTCTGATGATATTGGATCAGGAGTTACAGGTCCTCTTACGAACACTCTGGGTTCGCATGGCGATTCCGTCCTTTCAACAGGAGAAGTGGGAGGTGCTGTGATACGTTCCATTTTCAATGTGATTAGAATAAGATGGCTGATAGTATGGTACTTGAGGATTAGAACCTTTGATGAGAATTGGTACACAGCTAGGACTTATATACTTTTTAAACAAAGGAATTCCCAACAGCCAATCAGAGAGGTTCCGATTTTCCCTAAAGGGATATATAAGGATGACATTGTTCCAATTAAGCAAGTTCTAATCCTCGTGACTTGAGTAGACATTAAGAATCTATTACGAATCTATTTCATGATGAGTACCCAGAAACAACTGTTCTGTTACCACAATGAAACTCAAGTAATTATGGGTGGAGCGTTGGATACGAAGGTTAATTTGTGCTGCGGATGCAAGGTGGAACTCTGGAAGACTTTAACAGTGACAGCACTCCAAAGGAGAAAAGGACTGCCAGCGAAGTGTCCTATACACGAGTGTGAACACGACTTCACAAACAATGCAACATTCCTCGAATGGGCCGAGGACTTCTTGAAGTTAGCGGAGTCCCCCGAGGGACGTGACTTACCTTCTTTCATTTTTTATGGTTAATTACACTTACATTGTAAACCTCTTGTTTTAATTTCGCAAATTCTGTAAATGGGATTCTGATTAGCAAATAATTGAACATTCATAACATAATTTCTGATCTGTAAACGCATTATGAAAACAAATAAAATTGTCATCATAGTCACAATGGCCACAATTGTCGCATTTGAGCAAGCAGTCTCAAAACAAACAACTATCTATTCAAGTTCCGAAATAAATGTTCGCATCCCTGTTCTAATTCACTCACTTTAATTCAAAATCGGAACAGGCTGTTACAACCCCAGTACACAATTGATTGTACCGAACCTCGAAACATGAACTCAAATTCAAATCCCAATCGGAACGCGGTTCCTATTCACATGATTGGAACGCGGTTCGAATTCAAATGTTCATATTTACATGTTTGGAACGCCATGTTTGCATCCTCGTTTTAATCCTCACTTTTTGCGTTCACATTATTAACTACTAAGAGGTATTCGATCGAATCCGCTATTTCGTGTGGATGAACTTGACATCTTACTGTGATATAAAGGGTCGCCCATATTTGATTCCAGCTTGCTTCTCTTGACAGCAAACAAAATTTGTTGCAGAGTCAAGCAAATAAGGCCCAATTTTCAAAAACTGCCAAATCTTTCACCAAGTGCCAGGGTGGTATGCAATACTTTTGCGAAATAAAATGCCTTAGAGATTGGCTATATGCAGGCACATATGGATGCAAACTGAACGGTTTCTTGGCTATGAGCTATTGGTTTGGGCTACAACCTAATCGCATTTACCTAATGTTGCATTTCCCCAAGCCAGCCTATCGTAATTATAATCCTGTAATATTTTTATACACTGCATGTTCAATATTTTCATCTACAATCAACGATCAATGTCACTTAACTATCACATGTTGATTTAAAAATTTGGCGGATGACTGAAGGTCGAAATTCCATCTTTTGCAGCGAATTGCGTGTATTTGTATTTCTTAATCTATTCGCGGCTGTTTATGTTTAAATGGCACATAGAATTGCAAACTTTCACATAGGAAAATGAAGTAATATGTAAGTTTGCTAGGTTTACGCTCATTTATACAGCATCATTTAATTAGTATTAGCACATGAAAAGATCTAATTGTTCAAATATTTGACGATGAACAAATCAACAAAAATGAGATTAGCAATGAATATATCCCGTAAGTTTTATATGTCAACATTTTATGGCTACTGAACTGAGAGCCTAACTAGCCTGCCTGACTGTGATACAATTTTTGATACATCCGGTGATTAACATCATCAGTTAAGGTTCAGAAAATCAAGTTCCTATATCAGTTGGGTTGAACCTACATACAAGGTTTATAACCTACATTGCGGTTATTGCAATGTAACGCATATTTCATTTGAAGGAGCTATACTTCGGGTTGAACGACATAACTTGAAAATCAGTAGGTTGCCTTCTACACCGCTCGTTAAGACATCTGGTGATCACATTCTTTCATTTGAAATTATTCAAATTATCAACTTAGTGAGCATGTAGTGTATCTGAACATGCGTGACTGATTACAGAGAGCGTCTGTTCAACAACTACGATTATGACTCCCCTGCTCTCATGTTTGAGCGATAAGTCTTCAACATTTTTTGAGTGTGAACACGAAATTGAAATATTTTGACCACTACTTTATTCCGCTTGTCATGAGCATTCATGAAATTTGTTGTAATTGATCTTATTTCGACCATTTCCTTTTGTATTTTAAAAACTTTATCGCTTGGTCACATTTTTGGTCATTTAAGGTTCATCGTATAGGCTATACGCAAGCCTGTACAATTCTTACTTTTATACCAGTGACGTGAGATTTCCATGACACTTTAGATTCACTGTGTCTCAGCTATGCACATGATCGCGGACTGCTGTTCAGACCTTTGTGTGGTGAGTGATGGTCTCGATTTTAACGTAATGCTGTGTTAATGAAATATACGACATTATGTCTGCAATCGGTCTTCTTAACAATACCTTTGATTGTTTTCCGGATTTTACTTATACCTAACCGCGGTACCTTAAATTCGCATATGCAGACAAACCTTTTCCCTTTGTATTCTACGGTTTCCATTGTTTCGTCCTATCAGCTAGACTATGGACAAGTATATCCAGTTGTTACATTTATTATACCTTCGATTGTTTTCCAGATATTAGTGATGAATTACAAGCAACACTAATTATCAAGATTGCTGTTTTTTGCGGTGATTTTTAAGTGCATTTGTAATTGTTTTGACTACAGTTGGTTGACACAACTTAGTCAAGGCATTTTCAGCGATGTTCCTCTTTTCTATACCTTGTAGTTGTTTTTCTATATGCGCTTCGGACTGTCCGATCATTATCGTATCTAAGATATTCGGTCTTCATTGCATAAATGTCGCAAGTCATTTTTATCCTATCTGACCTTTCTATGCTGTGCTTCCTACTGTAATAGAGTATGTAAAAATTGAGAACTCGACATTCATCTGTCGTCCTTCTCCCATGTCAACATTTGAATTTGGTGCAGCTATTGATTTTTGGAGTACCGCCTACATCAAGCTTTCCACCCGTGACCTTTATGACGTACTCGGGCTTTTTCCAGAGTTTTGTGCACCATTCTCAGCAGAGTTCATATTTTGATTGACAATAACATTTCTTGAAACAAAATATTGTTTCAACTCGTTGCACTGGTGGAAGATAGCGATTCAACCGACAATTGAATTTTGAAACAAAACCATCGCATCGATGATGTAGTTACTGTACAATAACCGGTATTTACCGGTCGTAGGAGTGCTGGAGTGTCGGAGAAGTGTGTGTTCAAACTCAGACTGGATTAGTAGAACACTCTTCCACCGGTTAGAGCACTGTACAAACTCATTTTCCATGTAGCACCAATTGATTTGTTCATAAATGGGCAGTATTCTTGTAGTTACTGTACAATAACCGGTATTTACCGGTCGTAGGAGTGCTGGAGTGTCGGAGAAGTGCGTGTTCAAACTCAGACTGGATTAGTAGAACACTCTTCCACCGGTTAGAGCACTGTACAAACTCATTTTCCATGTAGCACCAAGAACTTTTCTGGAAAATCTTATCATATTTTGAAAAAATCGGTTTTTGGCGGTTTTTTCCGGTTGTTCGTGTAAGGAAAGTGCTGGAAGTTGCTGTACAAACTCAGTTTCTTGTTCTTGTATCTAAATTTTTTAGTCGGAATGCTGTACAAACTCGCTAACCAGGTAGCACCAATACTTGCACCAATTTTTCGAATTTAGATTTGAATTTTGAAGGTGAAGGAGTTCGAATTTTGGAAAACTTTTTGGCTGTACAAACTCTGCGTCATCAGTAGTACCTAAACATGTGGTTTCCTATTCTGTACAAACTCTATTCAAAAAGTTGTTGTTGAAGTTGGTGCTAACTTCAACGACATCAAGAATGTTCATAAACTTCCGACCAGAAATTTCCGTTTCGTCCACCATAATAAATATTTTTTCTCCATTCACATATCGAAACAATTTCTGTTGTTCTAACTGAAAGAGTTTTGGCATATGTTGCCGACATGATGACTCAGATGGGCAATGATGACCCATAAAATCAAATAAATCTCGTATCGCTTGATGCTCCAATTTATGTAAAGGAATGTCAGCGGCTAAAAACGCTGTTGTTACATGCTTAGCCATATCAGGTTTGAAGTTCAAGAAGGTCTGACTTTCATGCTTTGATGAGGTGGGTACTGATGATGAAGAGGTAATTCTTTGTAACTTCGTCGTATGTTTGGCACTTTTACGATGACTGTCAATCATAAACTGTTTCGCGTATTTCACCGGGCATTCACAAAGCACACAGAAAAGTTCATTCCTTGGTGTTACTTTAAATTCTTGAGGATATTGGCAAGTAGTTCTTTTGCACTTGGATGCATCACTTTCAGCTGTCTTGGGCATTTCGAACAATCGAAGATAGTCAGTGTCAGTTAACAAAAGATGTAGTTATGTGCGTTGAAATCCTTGCTAGAATATTTGGTGTCCCAATAGATTCGTTTTGATTGAAAAGAGTTCGGGAAACCCAGATCTAAAAATAGCGCTTAGGAAGGCCAGGTGTCTAAAAATAGCGCCTGGGAAGATCTGATTCCTGAAAAATTTACTGTCTTATTTAAACTTTTTGACCTTATTTGACTACATTTGACCTTATTTTTACTCTATTGACTTCATTTATTTTGACCGTCTTTTTACTTTATTGACTTTTTGACTTTATTGACCGCCCTAGTGATTAGTAACTTCATCTCCATCATCGATGCTATGTAATATCATACATGTCATCATCATTTCATGCATAGAGTAAGTATATATAGTATACTCAATATATAGCAGGGATGCAGTCGACATTTGATAAACTTTCATCAAAAATGATTGATGATTGATAGCGATGATCACTAAGAATAGGTTTGAAATGCTTATAATGATCAATTATAGGTCATCAGTTAATTTTTCAAAAAACTAGACTTTGCATACTTGCCACCCGGAGTCCTATCAACCCCTGGAGTCAAAATGATAGGACTCCACATCCCTGACATATATGTATACCGTACTCTATGATTTCATGTTTGTAACAAATTCGTCAATAAACTATCTTCAGTTCTTGTGTTAGTTCTGTGCCTCGGACATTGTGACACCCCATGAAAATCAAATCATTTAGAGGAGGCAGCGGGTCAAGAGAAGGGACTTAGATATGAAGCCAAATGTTCTTTGCAGAGGTGTAAAGCAAGTGATAAATGACTAGAATGAATGTATTGTACATTTATATATTTTCATGGCACTTCTATTCTTCCCCCCTCACATTGCTGTTGTTGACACCCGGAAATGACACCTCAAAATAAGATAACTGCTCGTCATTCGTCTGTAGACAACAATCACACGAAGTTCATGATCACAGATGTACCTTGTATTCTAACTGAGTATCCAAGGGACCAATCCTTCATCCCAGGGTTCAAGTCAGACTTCTCAGTCATGCTGTAGTTGTCACTCAGTGACAGATCAAGTCCACTCTAAATCCAATGTGCCTAACTTTGGCGAAATTTGATGATTTTGGAAAAGTTGAAAAATGTGGGGGAGAAGAATAGAAGTACCATTTTCATTTATAAATGTAATACTGAATATAATGAATATTTAATAAGATGTAAACAAATATATTAAATGTGATGCAAACATAACAATATATTTGATATGATAGAAACTACAATTGCGTATAAAATTACATTACATGAATATTCTTATGATGATGTATACAGAGTTGCCAACTCTCACGCATTGGGCGTGAATCTCACGCATTCAGGCCTCTTCTCACGCTGGAGGCAAAATTTCTCACGCATTCAAGAAATTTCTCACGCCTGTTGTATTTATCTCACGCATTCGCATTTTTGATGTAATTCTTAACGACATTTCCTGATACAGCTGCACTTTCGCGTAAAATCTCTGCAGTTAAGCGAAACAACATGCTAACAGACCTAGATATCTACTTCTTTGAGATGCAGAAAAAATACGAATACTCGTGTTAGACGTCTCAAGATGCAGTATATTTATCTAATACAATAATCTCACGCATTCCACTCAGCAAATGTTGGCAACCCTGTGTATATACATAGTAATGATACAAGATTTATATACAAATATCATATTTTTTGTATATTGCGTCAAAAGAATTGCTGCATTATACAAAAATGTTTGAGTGAGCTCAACGTTCTAATGGAGGTAATGTCTGTGTTGATAAAGACACGTGTCTCTTGTAAACATTTATAGATATATTTCCCTACCCTACAGACCTACTATTCCGGTCCGTTGTGGTAATTTTAGTCTGAATGCCATTCCTGTAGACTTCCAATGACACTTTCGGAGCTCGACCTCTGGACCAAAAGATCGCTAAGCCACACACTTAATCACTGTCACGGAGACCACTAAACATGTTTGCAGATTCAAAAAATGTAATATTAAGAAAAAATCAACCAGCAATGTATACCGCGTACCATTGTATAAGCAATCCTATGTATCTATTACTAAGGCCCTATCATTAATTAGTAATAGAACGAGATGAGTGGGTCGCGCCTATGCCTAAATATAGATCTCCATTATAACGGCTTGGACCCAGCCTGAGAATGAAGGTTCATTAGCAAATTCGACGATTTACAAATCGTATTTTAAGCATGATTTACATTATGACAAATCAAATTGAAAATGACTTACGTTATTGCCAGACATTTCTCGATCCTCGACTGTCACACCGCCACGGATAAGACAAACTCCTATAAAATGAAACTTTCGTCGACTCGCGCTTTTGTAGTTCCGTTACAAAGATTTCCAAGAACTGAATCAGCTCGGTTGGCTAAAAATAGTCAGACGACGCCATCAATGCGTCATCTGTTCAATGATGGAGGAATCCCTATTCCCTGTCCAAAAATGTCCTATTTCCAGGAAATTGCTTTTCATTAATATTATTTACCCGCAGCTCATGTGACGCTGATTTCCAAGAACTTGCAGCATCGTCTCGGAGTCATGTATGTGACAGACTTCATCAATTTTGTTCATCGATGAAGGAAATCTCAGATTCCCTAAATTAATACTCCTTCCATCATCTGCTGCTTCATCTTGTCTGTCGTATCCAGGTCGTAGCTCCTTATCCTGATGTATCTTTTGTACTGCGTTTAATGCACAATCGAGTTTTAGTTTGTGCGGTCATGGGATAGGCGAGAGATTTTAGTGAACTGCTTATCAACGTCTTCGGATGTTTTAGACACCTTCCTCACTGGAGTGTCAATTGATCCATCACATTCCCGATCTTTGATTGAAAGCAGTTGCTCAATACTTACTTCCCTCTTTAACTAGCGAGCGGAACGAAAAATAAAGTGCGTGACTGCATCTAAGTCAGCTTCATCCAATTACCAGTCACTCTCCCTCCCCCTTCTCTCCTTTCTCCATCTCTCATATACTATACCAAAATAGGCTGATATCTTTGGGCTGAATACCTAAACAATATTCATGTCATCACACGAAGTATTGTTTTGGTGGAGGAAATTAATTTTTCTCTTAGTGAAGTAAAGCAATGTTTTACGTATTCGAGCTATTATTCATGTTAAGTTTGTAAGGCTATACTTTACGTACCGGTACAACACTCATATTAACTAATTAGAATAGCATTGATTCAGAATTAATTGATTAACTCAATAGAATAAATAAACCGATTATTTGGAATGACAATTCACCTCAACCTCTATATACATCATGGACAGTTTTAACTTTTCTCGGCATTGGATAACTGTAGGGGCTAATTAAGGATTAGCCCCATCATTTTAAAAGTGGGGGGGGGCTTAAGCCCCAAATTCGGCCCCATCCGCCACCGCTGTCTTAAACTATTCGCTAAATTGTTTGGAATTCAACTGGCCCCACTTAGAGTGATCAAAATTTGAACCGATAACCAAATTATTCCCTTGATGCCCATATTCTATAATGACAGTATTCCGATTGTCCACAAGATTTTTCATCATGCTTTTGTTGCAAACAAGAACTTTTGTAAAAATTCAGGGATGGTCCCCTCCGATGATCAATTTCTCACGTCGCAAAATAGCGAATTTCTCACAACCCCGATAACAATGATCAAGTAATCAAAACTATGTTTGAATTACTGATGAGTAGGCAGTGCTGCCACTCTGATATTTAGAAAATCCCACGCAGGTGAATTTTTTTCACGCAGGCGTATTAAACAGTTACATGTAGCGCTACATCTACTTTACAAGACAAGGTTTATAAGTTCAACTTTTCCTTTCATTTTGTTTTGACTCATCACAACTACATGTGACCGTATGTGTAGGCTGTGTGGTGGTTATGTTCTGATAAATTTGATCTTAAATTACTATCTGTGAAACTGCTTCAATTCGACCGGACAAGGACGAAACGTTGTCACCGACATTTTTGCGAAAATGAGACTTTTATATATTCGGAATGCGTATTGTCGAGCTGTCACGTACCCTAATTTCTGTGTTCAAACCCTTTGAAGCATGAACTTGAGGAGCGTAAAGGAACAAGAAGCCATAAAGACCATAAAGAACAATAAAATTTTTAAATCTATTTCGACTCTCCTGAAAAATCGTCACATGGTGCTTACAACGTTTCGTCTTGATACGGTCAAATTATGCTTCAACATGCGTTGAGAATGTATTATGGAAGTACATGTACGGTAAGTCTAAAGAGTGCACAATCTATTTTTTCTGTACTTATTCTCTTGCTTCCTTCAGACGATTAGCTCCGCATTTTAAATCTACATCAATCATACATTAAATATTGCAGCTGCGCAATCCAACCAAAAACAAATGCTTTCAATTCATCAATACATGTATTTTGAAAACAACAAATATCGGTAGAGAGTATCTATCAAAAGACCTAACAAACGCAAGACTCGTAAAAACAAAATATAACAACAGAATATATCTATCAAAAGACCATAATAGTAAAAAAACAAACTCAAAGAGCTAGGCAGCTCTAGTGTACAGTCTACTAAAAAAGTCATAAATGAAATTATTCGATTAAAAATAAGCTCCAACGAATTATGCTCAGCTCTACTAGTTTCTATAAAAATGTCCAAACTTTCGAATACAAAATACAACAAGAGTACCTACTGATTATACGTACTGACAATGCATGTACATGCTACTACTACACACTGTACAAAATATACTGTATAATTCAACTAAAAAAACTTTGAAGATAGCAATATTTGAGAAAATGTAAAAAACCGGGTACTGCTACTTTTTGGCAAACTGTTCAATTGTTTTCTTTATGATTCTTTCTTTTGATTTTGTCTGTTCCGCTGTCAATTTCTTTTCGTCTTTTTCAATCTTCTTGCGTTTCATCTGAATAAGCGACAGTTTCTTTTGATACTCAGCTATCATCAATAAAGCAGATGATTCTTCTTCTTGGAGTTCGCTTTTATTTGATGCTATTTGCTGTTGCTTGTTCAACAATGCCATCTGCTCTTTCGATCTTTCCATTTCTTCCTCAATTTCTTCCTCCAATTTCCTCTTCCGCGCTGCTTGTTCCGATTTTTTCTTGTCGGCCTCTTTCTCCTCTTTCAGCCTCTTCTGGTATGATGCATGAGCATTGAAACCCATTTGGACTAGGTCTTCAGTCAAAGGAAAATTGTAACAACAGTAGTTCGAAGCCCGCAGATAGCCACTGATAACCAAGCATGAGTTCACTGAGATTTCATTCAAACAGTTTCGCTTTTTAGTAAACTGGATCTGACAGACAACTAAAAGCTCGTTCTACCGCAGCATTTCCGTGAGGTATTGACAAAACGGAGGTGGACAATCGTGTGAGAATCGGATAGGCTTGTTGCGAAGTGTTGCAGTCACCGATGGCAGTCGATTTCAGACTCCCGACATGAAGCCAGTGCTGAACTATATCGTTCTGTTCTTCAACTGCGCGTGAAATCCCATATTGACGCCACTCCGTTATCAGGGATGTGACATCTTCACTGCTGTACATGTACTTCTTTGGCAATGGAAACAACTGCTGTTTCATCTTCGGTTTTCCGAAGAGCAGGATCCAGAAAACGAAGTTGCCTCACTCGCTTGTCGGCCAGCCGTAAATAGCCTTGAAGTTTACTGGACAAAGTACAATAAAACTTTCGGACACGGTTGAAAAATTCAGTGCGCACTAATTCACTAACAGAATCCAATTTCTTTCCGGTGTCTTCACCGATAAATATGGCAGAATCTGGAAGTTGTGAATCTCGATCAAATGAAATTTTCTTCAATCTTTTTGTTTTCATCAACATACGATACAAAATTATATAATATTCCTTAACAGATCATATGTAAGTATTATCCATATTTCCCTTCACGCACCTCTTCAAAATCCCACGCATTTCACGCAGAAATATTTTTTTCACGCACTGCGTAAATTTACGCAGGAGTGGCAGCACTGTGAGTAGGGCAATTTTTCTTATGACAGTGTCTGATCATATTTAGTCATATTTTGGTCATTTGTCTGTAGTTTTAGACAGCTAGTTGACTATGTAAAACTCGAAATTATAATTATTTCATTTATTGGCAATTTCTGCTTCAATGCAACGTCTTAGATAATTTGAAGAGCTTGAATGGAAAGCAAAGCGACGATTTTAAGTATCAAATTTTTATTCTCGAGAATTGTTAGAAAATGGTTAAAATAGAAAGGCAGCAGGCGCATTATATGTACAAAAATGATCATCTCATAATACATTTTTCAATTATGCAAATGATAAAAATTGTAAAAATTATTCCATTTGACTCAAAGTTAACAAAATATCACAAAAAGATTGGAACCTTAAGAAGATCATTCAGTTGATCAGCTATTTGTGACACGAATCAATACTTTCACTAGAAAATGCTTCAACCCATCCGGGATGAAAATTGCAGTTCTCTGATCCTCTCTTCTCCGGCACCATCCCATGGCACTTCCGATTCCCATCGAGCTAAGTCCTTTCTCGTAACCATACCGACCACGTTGTTCTCTTCATTGACAATTACCAGATGCCGAAGTCCCAGCCCGCGGAATAAATGGAATATTCTCATCATTGACATGGTCTATGGAAGAAATGAAATGAAATAAATAGACTGTATCTCATGATCAATTCGTTCTGTATTATTACGACAAACACATCATGAATGATGAATTTTGGAAATATAGTCACAGAATTAAATATTTTGTTTTTCTGCTTCGGTTTGCTAGAAGTGTGATTAATACGAAATCAACGGCACATCGGGGAACCTATTAAGTGGGCAAAAAGGAATTCCTTATACCTTGCAGAGATAGGAAAAAAGTCAAGCGTCGCTTTCGGATTAATGTGAGTTCCAGCAAAGTGCTTCGATTGCCAAGACTCCTTCAGATTCGAAGAATTCAGATCATTGCGCACAAGGTTTCTCCATAATGTCGGCCCTTCCGATCATTATTGAAAAAAGTGGCAGGCGTACTTTTGTGAGCCTGCCAAAAAGTGGCATTAGTTCATTTGATGATTTCACCATCGTCTTCTCAGCCAGTCCTCACTAAATAGTGCATGACACTGAATCGAATGTTACCAGACGATGTGTGTTTTGGTGTGTGCGAAGTGATATCACAGCACGCACGCATCTCTCACTAGCTCTGGTGTCCTCTGCTGACAGCTTATTGTTTGTCATTTCCAATAGCAAGCGATACACGAATTATCCATTCGAGAAGGAGCAATCTGTCTAATTCTGAGATGTGCCATTTCGATATTAAGGTTACACATAACCCTTCTTTTATAATTGTACAAAACTACTAGCAGGGAAATATTGTTTGCCTTTCCTCCTTAATCACAAGCAATAGTATAGCCAGAAGAAAATCACGGACAATTTTTAATTTATTTTATTCCAAACAGTGCATTAAGGCACAATTTGTTTAATTGCGTCAAATATAAACAATTGATTTGGAAGCCATTTGCTTTTAATATGTGTAATTTTCCTAAACAGGGACTCCGTAGCATGAAATATTAACTGAATGTAAGACCTAACATATACAGTACGTATATGCATTTGTAATTTCATAAACATGTAAGTGCTACATTTGCGCGTTCATTTCAACAGTTCACAAGTAACTGTTGCAATAATATGACAATGAATTACATCTGCTACAGTACATGAAATGAATGTGTAGGCCTAAAATCAGAATATATTTACAGTAATGTGTATACTACATACAGTGCCTCAATATATGCAATTAACACATGCTACAAATTGTCTCGCCTCGGATGCAACGAACCATTTCTCTAGGTCCATTGAAGTACGCCATAAGCAGGTTTTACTGTAATTACACATCGTTAAAACCATGCTTGTACACAATATTTTGAAAAATGAACAAAACAAGAACACATACCTTGTTTAAAACTGTTATATTGTCCCTTTGAAATACAGCTATTCATAAACTCTATCTAATATAGAGAACTATAACATGCGTTTATTGTGTTTTCTGTTAATGTGTACTATGTGAGGTAATGAACAATTTCATGAAATTACAATCATCTGAACACAAGACACATGTGAAGATAGTAATTTGTCTTCGAAGTCAATATTAATATGTTTTGCACATAAGTAATACTTAAATTACACGTCATTATTTGAAATAACAATCAAAAACAAATTAAAACAAAAGGAACATTAAAACAGACCTTGTTTTTCAACCCTAATTACGCATATCTGTTTCTGATCACAGAGGAGATCGCTGACAAGTTCCAAAATTTGATTCAAGATGCATCATGTTTTGCAAGCAAGCCTGGATTTTCGCTAAATCAAATACAAGTACTTCTTTGAGTGTCAAAGATCATGGTTGCCCGATGATGCATATATAGAAACAGAGATTCTCCAAACTATACTGCTTTCACAATGCTATCGTAAATATTAAATGATGAAAATGTGCTTCATGTTCAGTTGTTGATGCTGAATAAATGCGAAGCTGAGATATTACTATGATTTATCATTCATTGCACTATGCATGACTTGGTGACCATAAGTAAAGCACTCTGTTTATAACGTACCACTTTGTAGCATACATGCTTCCAAGGCATACCTGACTCAATGTTCGCAAGACTATAAGTGGCATTTACAACGCACTTTTCCACGTAAATCCTGAAATTCATGTCTACTCGCCTTCAGCGAATCACCTCACTACCTATCATCTGCATGTAACTAAATCGAATCAAAACATTTTAGTCTGCATACACTTGCTTTTGCACATCAAGCTCCAATTGCATCTTCTGACTTTTTCACTTGTAATTGTCGAAATTCACTTCCTCTAGGTCGAAATTCAATTACTCGAAATATAACGGTCACTGGAAACACGAACTATTCGTTTATCGCCCGTCAAGTGGCTCAGCAGTATCAATCCGATGTATCACCTAGATGCGAGGATCAGTACAGCATCATCTGCACATCTCCTGGATAGCATTACTAATATTCAGATACCACTTCATTTTTCAACATAATCATCGTGACTATTCGCAGGTCTCTTTTCACCTTCAGAGAAGAAAGTAGTAAAGACGACATTCTATGATCGTTCAGCATTTAATTTAGCCGTTTGGAAAAAGAAACTTCAAATGTCATCTTTCCATAGACCGCATGGATGAAAATGGGAGGGCATGAGGACATGAACGTAGCAAAACAACATCTTTCATTCAGCGCTTTCCTTGATGCTCAGCATTTGTACGACCATAGTTGTTTTACTTCACAATCCATCACACATTGCATGATGGGCTTGAATTCGATTATTACGTTAAAAATTCTACATAAAGACTGTTTGCATTTTCTGAACATGCAAAGTTGGGCTATTTCAAAAATGTAGATCTCAAAAAAATCATTGAACTGTTTTCGAGAAAATTCAAATTTTTAATTTTGCAAGTAGTACGGATTTTTTTTAATTTCAAATAGAAGGCTTTCCATGCAAACTGTTCGCATTTCCAGGTATTCTAGCGCTTATTAAGTTGTAAAATGACAAAATTTGTCACAATTTATCAAGTTTTCTTAAAAGAATTTGAATTTTGATGTCAATTAGAAATTTTGAAATAGATTTTGGAATTCTTAAATGAAAACCTCTGCCAAATGAAATTCATTCTTTGGTGTTGTGGTGCATGCTCACTCTTCAAGAGTCGATAGTGCATGAATTTTTTTTCATTTATCTGGTTGCTTCAGAGGTTAATTTATTACCTTTATCTTAATGAACTAAGTGAAAAACAATACATAGAAGTCAGTCTCAAAATTTCTATGATTAACTATTAACTTCACGTGAGCGATCAAACAGCAATAAAATCTATCAATTATTTAACTCACACAAATTATATAATTTGCCAATCCCATGCGAAAAGCTGCATCATTGAAAAATATTTGGATACAGAAAGTATTGCGGAATCAAGTTTGACATCGAGAATGAATAAATTGATTTCTGAATATTTCGAAATGAAACAAATGGATTTCGAGACTAAAATTAATTGCACTGTAAATAAGCAGATGAGACCCCTAGTGATTTGTAGTTATATTGGCATTTGGCGAAAGATTTGTGGAGCACTCTCTTGAAATGTCTTCATCTTGTAAAATTCTAAATAAATAAAGGTTGGGGAGAACCTTCTATTTGAAATCCAAGAAAAATGATTTCCATTCTAGTTGTAAAATTCAAAATAAAATATCTCAATCACTTTTTGATATTTACATTTTTGAGCTACCCTCTGGCAAATATGCTCAAAAATGCAAACAGTCTTTCTGGAGAATTTTTAGTGTGATTATCGAATTCAGACCCAGTACTGCTTGAAATGGTGTTGTGGTTCTCCGCACTGTGAGAGCAACTCTCTATACATATCAGCACCAAGAATTCTCTTCCTCTTCTGATCAGAGAAACGAATCCCTGTTTCTTGTCCATACAGACGATTAGAGGCTCGACATCACGAACCTGCACATTTCCTACAACTACTGAGAAAATGCATGAGCGCGTACGTAGGTGATGAGGAGGTGTACCAATACATCGTCATCCATATTCTGTCATTAGAGTTGACAGAAGTTGTGACATGCTTCAAACAATGCAAAATTGCATTGCATACATCTAAAATTCACTAGATTGAGACGAAAGATCACTGAACATTTAAACGACAGGACTGACCCTTGCATTTTCTTTTGAACTATTGGCGACATTCTAATTTAGAACTGAAATCATAAATGTTGATAGTCGCTAAATGCATCATCACTCATCAGGCTGGTGTTTTAGAGGGTAATAATTGCCGGTAATTATATTACGGTTATGGTTACCGGCAATTATTGCCCAAGCACCATAGGCAATTATTATCGGTAATTTTTGAAGTTTCAATTTGATTTCAACACAAAATTTTCTATCTATACCATCGATTTTCCCTAAGCTCATTTGCATTCAGGATAGCAGCTTCGTTATTGTTATTTTCTCTGGAGCTTGATATTACTTGTTAGTTTGATATCGTCTTTTAAAATCCTGTTAACGTTGAAAATGACTGGCATCAATTGAAAAATTGTTGTATCGCCAACTCATTATCATTTATCTTTATTGAATCAATTTATGTTCATTCCGTCTGTGAATGATTGAAACATATACATCAATCTTACTATAACAATGCTCAAAATGGAGTGATGTGACAGAGGGCGAGTCTACTCATGGAGTCTTCTATCCTAGGAAATTCTATCTAGAAAAGCAGTATCTGACAGTGGTCATTATTTACACTTCCAAAGTTGCTACAATAACGGCTTTTCGCTATTCAACCGACAATAGATGATGATTCTCAATATGAAAGTCTTCAATTAACGGAATATTCCATTGAAACGATTTTTTCTGCAGGATAGCCCGAAATTCCCATAGTCAATTTGCAGCAATTTTAAATACCACAGTTTCGCTAATAGTGATCATCTTAGTTAAATATGCAAGTTTTAGAAAGTCAAACAACTACTATCATGCTAGAGCCAGCACTCACTATCTTGATTCTAATACCAATATAGGAATGTAAAATTGATTCCTTGGTACAAATCACAACATTTGTTGGTGATGGACTTCCTGCCCCTACTGCTGAATTTGACACTCAGCGAAAGATGACTGCAGTAGCACTAGCAGCAATTCAGGAGACTTCATTCTGCAGCTGATTTTTGCGGCAATTTGCTTCTTCAACCTTTATAACCGATAGAGAAGATAATAATCAAAAGCGTCTGATTATGCTAGAATGATTAATGATTATGCGAAGAGAAATGTCAAATGATGTTGGACCTTTGTTTCCTATGTTGCAATATGATTCATTAAGTTCTATTGATTGAAATGGATTCAGACTAACATAGACATACATGTAGCGTTGATATTAAGTACATGCATTTTTACCATCAAAATTACTATACTTTTGTTAATGAAACGTTTTGAAGGATTCTGTGGAAAGTTAGCATATTCTAACAAGAGAGAGAGAGAGAGAAAATAACCTATGTCAGATCAAATCGTGTTGTGTCTGCAAAACATTGACATTGAGGATAAACGAGACTGTCTGACCTAATCTCACCTCTGGCTTAGTCATTTCCGCATGTCATGAAGGTGCACTAACAAGCACAAACGAGCAAATACATGTAATTATTTTTTAACAATGTAGTACATGTAGATGAAAAAAAATACATAAAAATGCATTAAGTGTGGGATAAGTCGGTGAAAAGATTGAAAATACCGACACTAATGCAGATACATGTAATTGTTCACAGATTCCGCCAATTGGTGACCGGCTTAACGATTTTGAAATTCCTACACGAGCAGTCTCCTAAAAAGTCAGATGAATATGATCTATGCTGCGTGTCTTCGTTTCCAGAAGTTTGAATACAGGCCAACATTTTCTACATTTCGTGCAAATAAAGAAAGGAAATTAAAAATCAGAACAGGCTTTGGTTAAAAAATAATGGACACTACTTATATGCCAAGCAATATGCCTTACTTCCTCTAACACCTGAACAATACTTTTATACAATAAAACATCATTTTGATGATTCTTAGATCCTAATTCCAATTCAATTTCGTGGATTTTATCGATAATTCTTTGAAGTATTGCAACCCTATCAGTTTTCGAATTGGTATTTCAGATTTACCTGTATAAATGCTTGTGAAAGATAATTTGTCAATTTCATTTGTAGTGCCGTAGTAATTTTGAATGCTGATAGTACGGATCATTGAGATCTCGGACAAAATGAGCAGGCCTATAAGACTCCTATGAAATAGCGGAAACTGTTCCATTTGTAACACTTTTGTTTTAAATCACAAAAATTAGAATAATCATTGACTCTGATAAATTACGGCAAATTTACGAGACTGCATCAGGTAGGTAGATTTCAGGTAGAAATTCAACTGACAGCAGCATCAGCTTCATGAACTCACATTGTAGGCTGAATACGGAGCTGGATTCATATACGGCTGCAGATTGACGTACATCTCCAACTCATCTTCTGATAAGTCATTAGCTATTTCCTAGGAGAGAAAAAAATTGATAGATGTCAGCAGTACGGTCAGAATCCAATTCCCTTACTTCTATGGACGGATATCTTGGATAAACTCTTCGGAAATCATCCATTGTCAGCATCGTTTTGGAATAATGGGCAGGAGATCCAGGACTCGGCTTGAATACCTGAAAGGCAGAGAAATGTGGCTAGCTCTCAGTTTTTTATTGTTCAAAGTTGACTTACTTTATGAGACAAAATAACGATGAGCTGTTGGCGCGTGATAAGTCCTCTCAATGTACCGAAACTGCCGCCTGTCCGATTGTTTCTGGATCCTGTGATAACTGGGAAACCATCATGAGTCTGATTCTTTAATACTGTTACGATTTGGCCGACCTGTGAATTGAAAAACAATTAAATCAATTACAAAGTGATTTGTTCCTTTTACATCTATTTATTTATGTGGCACACTCCGGTTACCCGACCGGTCAACAGATATCGATATTTGCTATCTCGATTCCAACATTGATTTTTATAAACTAATACTCATAATATTTATTAGTAGACTGCACACAATGTATTATTACCCATAGAAAATCAAATTCAATTATTAATTATCAGCTGCTCTGGTGTAGGTCGTGACGATAAGATGTTGAGTGACGTCAGTGGGTAAATCCAATTTATTCCACAACATTTCTGTCTTTTCAACTTTGGGTCTCAGATTTCCGTGAAAATTTGCATATATACTCATTTTTTTACACTGAACACGAAAATCTTAGCGGCGACCACACCAAATAAAAACTTTCCATAGAAATCTAGCACTTTTAAAAAGTCATTTTTTCTACATCTCGGTCAGAGGACAAATTGATGTCGGTCAGATAGATGTCGAATAGGAAACTCTTCGGCTTCTGCATTTGGGTTGCTGATGAAACTGGGAACTTAGGATGAATGCTTGCATGCGGAAAGCGAAGTGACCAAAATGAAACGTGTAACATATAATGTCCGTTGACCGTGACCTACCTTGTCCTCTGACCGAGATTTTTAAGGTCTCGGTCAGAGGACAAATTGATGTCGAACAGGAAACTCTTCGGTTTCAGCATTTGGGTTCATGAGATTGCGGAACTTAGGACGAATACTTGAACGCGTAAAACGAAGTGATCTAAATGCAATTGCATACATTATCATGTCTTTAGACCGAGACCCTTGTACTCTGACCGAGATCTTCAATTTCAACGTTGTCCTCTGACCGAGATTTTTTAGGGTCTCGGTCAGAGGACATTTTCGCGGTTTTTGGAGATTTTGAGAGGGTTAATTGATATAAATAAAAAAATTCTTTTGCATAGATGTTAAGAGCATGGATCCCTCCTATGTTGTGAAATTTCATCGATTCCTGACAAAATTTCTGGTTTCAGCATCCATATGAAATTTTTGGGAATATTCGAATTCTTGGTCGAAAAAACGGATAAAAATATTTTTAAATCAATATTGCTCACTTGTAACGGCATCAAACTGAATTTTCTTTACGGATTTATAAACTAGCACACTAGAGGATTCGTTTGGTGCAAAACGTTTAATGGAAGAATCAATATTCTTCGAGAAAAGGTACCTCGGTCAGAGGACAGAAAACGTCTCGGTCAGAGGACATTTTTTCATTGGACAATGGAAACCCAGTAAAAATTCAATGATTAATATTGATTATAACATTTAAAATTAGACTGTCTTAAAGAGCTGATCTTCTTTCAGATGATATAAATATTAGTGGGTGTATTTGAATGTAGCTGATCGAAAATCCGTGTTGAAGTGAGAGTACTGCAACTTTGGACATGCCTTTTTGGTCTTTTTTCGGCAAAAAACGGCAACTAGTGAAGAAGGTCTTGGCTTTGTGACTTTTTAAAAACCATGCCATAATAGATGAGATCTTTACGGTTCGATTAAAAAAAACTATTGAAATCGGTTCATAAATATGGATTTTACAAATCAAAGACACATTTTCGTCAAATGTTGTGGAATAAATTGGATTTACCCCAGTATCTCACGATGCAAATTCATGATATTATTTCTACACATGTTAACATAACACATTATCAGGTGTAAACACAAGCTGCTGTAAACACTTTAAGCGTACAGGAACAAATGTAACCCGAAAGTAAACTTACAGCTGCGAGCGAAGAAATTAAATTGAAGACTACAATCAACGCGAATGGAGAACACTTTGTGCTCCTTGCGACGAGAAGCCAATCAAGCATTAAACTAAAAGAAAGTTTAACCATGAGAGATGCAACTCCTGGCGCAGTCCGCTTCTGAATTGGAAGCACAATCATCTTGGTTGATAGATTATTCTAAGATGTGCCTTTACACTTAAATTAGTGGCATGTGTTATTTCTAAAAACAGCATGTGATCATACCATGTCCATTGTGAGGAATTCAGAAATTTCTTTTGCCTGTGCCTATTAGATGCTGCACGCAGATGCTGCATCTGCTTTGCTGTATAACTTGGACAGCTTCTTTTTGTTAATCAAGACATAGTTTCACATTATTTTTGTTAATCAAAATATAAATATGTTATCGACATGAGCAACAAGCATTGCTTGTTATTTGACAACTTAGATTTCAGTCACTGATTCACTTTCCCACTAATTTCTGAATTCTATTCTCATCAATTCTACAGACAAATGACATGTTCACATCTACATGTATATGAATTGAAGATCATTGTAGATAACAACAAAAAAGTCCTATAATATAAACGGATATCGTGGTCCATGTCTTAACTGTGTATTTTGGAGTTTAACTGCATTTTTCAAAACCATTTCGGTCGTTTCACTCAATTTAGAATCCCACGATTCGCTCAATTTCAAAAACCGATTTCTTAAAATGTCCTCTATCAGACATTCATCTATTTTGTACAATGCTGTCATTCATAGAGAGCAATGCAATGTACAAAAGTCGACTGAGAATTGGTCTATCAACATTAAAGCACAGTAGCTAATTGTATAGTTCTGTCTATTACTTGAATCATCAACTGATCGGCATCGTGAGCAAATAACCAGTGACATTTTCATAAATTACACAGTCACAGCGACAATGAAGAGGTCATCAGTGTCTATCATATCATTGTCTTTCACAAGGCTGCTCTCAAAGTCGTTGTCTGACGGTGAACATGTTCATGAAGAGTAATGGCAAAACTCAGACAGACATTCATGCGAAGTTCAGCTTTCAGTCACTTTCGAAACACTTAACTGACTAAAGAATGCATAAGGAAGATTCGGTATTACCAACGATGTATCATTATTACAATGAAATAGGGTTTTTTTGGTCGGGGAAAAATATTCGAACAAATAAGCTTAAGATTCTCATTATTATTTTATTCGACGAATATTTCTTTCCGAAAATGAACGAAAAATGCGCTTGAAAGTCATGCATCATTTTAAAGCACAGTATAAGAAGAACATGATCCAATCATAAAAAATATACATAGGAGCTTAAGGAATTTCTTCGCCAAAAGCAATGTGTGTAGTAAGTTCACTCTCCTCATCAGTCGATGTACTCAATCATATAAAAGAGAATTTGCTAGTTTTAAATTGACTGGTAACCGCCTTGTCACTTTGGAAAACTCTTCAGATCTTTGAAGGTTATACCGCCACAAGCATTGAGGCGGAAAGAGTGCTTTCGGCTGCAGGTCTTTTTGTCATGAAGCTCTGCAGCTGTCTCAACGATTACGCGATCGACGATCTTTGCTTTCTTCGCCGATACTTCCTCAGAAACAAGAACAATTGACATTGAATGACAGTTGCTACTTATTAATATGTACATGCCCAAACCATCGCATGACAACCATTACTGTTAGTATGCGATCATTGCCCATCTTTCTAATTTCCCTGCTGATGAATAAACCCTATTGTTTGTTATTTGCTGTTTTTGACGGCTCACATAAGAGTGACATAACTAGATAGAAAAGTCGAATAATATTCGATCATAGATATTTCATTCGTTAATTCGAAAAGAAAAAGATCATTATTTTCATGTCCACATAACTGCATTCAATAATGCAATATTCAGTACGTGCCTTTGATATAATGTCTTAAGCAGCAATTCATTATTTTGATGATAATATATCCTAACAAATATATAATAAACAGACAAGAACCCACGCCCACTTGATTTATTTATACATGTATATTCTTAGAGGGCAGTAGCTTAGAACCTGAAATCTGTGAAATTGTAGCCCTCCGCGTACAAAGGCCACTTTTTTGCGTGACTGGTGATTCCACACAACTTTGTCAATAGGGAATCATATCACAATTATTGTTCTAAACTAGCAAATTCTTTATCCTGTCCAATCACGTACCGGTAATTGACTATCATTTCATAAGACAATGAATTCTGATGCACAAAAGTTAACACCTGACTACTGGAGTTATATGTAGAACATCAGACAGCGGGGATGAAATGGTTGAATCTGCAGACAGCCACGTTAATCGTGCTGATTTTGAGTTGAATTTGCTTTTCACCTGTGGAACCTGATTAAATTTCCTAGACCTAGTAGCTGAATTAGCTTTCATCACCAGAAATATCTTGCATGCGAAACAACTTCATTACCATTTTCACTGGACCCCATTGTCGGATGACGAATTCTTCAGCTTTGACGGTCTCTCCGTGAAGGAAGTACATGAGTTTCGCTATTTGAGTGATGTGCTTAGATTCGATGCAGAGGCAGCGAAGGCGGTAGTGTTCAGATTTTCGGCATGGTTGAAATGGAGAGATCTTAGCAGCCTGCTATGCAATCAAGATATCCTAATAAAATGTAGAGTTCAAGTGTACGCGAATGCGATCAGTACTGCTATACGGAGCGGAAACATGGCCATTGACTTAGTAACAAAGAAGCCGGTTTGAAGTGTGTGATCAGAAGATGCTGCGCTACATGTTGAGGACAAAATGGCGAGACCAGGTCGCCAATGAAGAGGTGATGAGAATGTGCGGACTGACACACCTGAAGAACTGAATTCGACAGAGGCTTCGATAGCTTGGTTATGACAGTAGAGCGGAAGAAATGTTCACCGGGAGAGTGGAATCCATGAAGTTGGAGGGAAAGTGTCCAATTGGAAGACCAGGGATCGCAATTCACCCAAGAAAAAAACGGAAGAATCGGGGTTTGTATGCATAAATTTGAAATATTTACATTAGAATATTTCGTTAAAAAAACGAAAAAGATGAAAAAACGGAAAATTGCGATCCCTGGACAGTACGTAGCAGCGTTCAAGAAGACCTGGATGCCTTTAACATCAGCGAACATCTTGCCCAAGATCGGGACCAATGAAAACAAGCCATCAAACTTCGTCCAACAAGCGATGGGACCAGAAGGACGTGAAGCGAGAAGTGAAGCTAAGTGACTGACTAGAGCCCATTATTTTCACAAATCAGGAGTCGTTTTACTGGGTAGAAGTACCATTTACAGTCATTAGAACATAAAAATATTTGCAATACTCCTATCTGTTATTGAATCGTATGTCTCAGGATAAATATCTTGTATTTGAAAGATTCTGTGTTATTTCCTAACATAGTCGGACATAGTGGTTTGGTTTATCTTCAATGTACTTCAATTAGATCGCAATGACTCATTAAAGGCATAATACTTCTCTAAATTAACCACAAATCGTATTATTTGAAATGAACCTACCTGTTCGATGACGCGGAATGTGGTGACGGGATGTGACATAACTTCTCGCGCAGTAATTGTGGCCGCAAGACTCGGAGGCTCCCATGGAAGCAAAGGTACATTGGACATATGGATATGCATATCGTAGATACCTTCATTGAAGATATCACCGATGAATTTGGCAAGCATGAGGACGATCATGACAGGTAAACCGACTGAGATATTACCCGTGGCTTCCATTATGATGACCGTAAGTGAAATCGTCATCCTCACGACACCACCCAGCTGGCATGCTGCTCCAATCAACGCGTATTGGCCAACACTGGACGCAGGGATCCAATCCAAGGTATGAAGACAAAGCCCGAAAGCCCGACCCCAAGCAGCGCCAATCAGCAGGAGAGGAATAAACAAACCTGGAAAATTGCAGGAGACATAGAGGAAAATTCCAATGTAGAATTTAATCATTCCTTTTTCTTTTACTCATTCCAATCCCACCCAAGGCATGAAGCCACGCTAGAAGTTAGGGGTGGGTAGCCTTCACACACTCGCACCTCTCACCAGGTTAGGGTTAGTACGATCCAGTGAGGGCGGTGGTACCTTCCGAGGCGGACAGACTCGAACCCTGGACTCTTTGCACTTCCCTACCAAAGCGTAGCCATTACCAGCTATCCTACCACCTATTCCTACATGTTCCCAACATATTCCATCTGCTTCATGCATGGCTCTTATGGATTTCTTGAATTGCATTTGTCTCCGTGGCACAGCGATTAAGTCCTTGGCCTAGTGATTTTTCAGTCCAGTGGTCGAGACCCGTTACGTGATATTGGAAGTCGGCTAAAACATCACAACACTGGCGATAAAAGTCTGACTGTCAGCACCGTGACCGTCCAAACCCCCAGTATGGAGGAATAGTGACATTAAACCGACATTTTTCTTGAATGACTGACAGACCTATGTGAAGACTCCATTTGCCGATGTAAACAGATAAGGTTAATACTATTCACATTGATCGCTTGTGTACGTGATTAAAGAACGTTGAAGCTACATCATAATGATGGAATATTCAGAAGCAGTAGAATGCAGCTGAGTGTTGATCTGTACTTGCCGATCACACAAAGGCCAATGGGATGAAAGTGCAAATATGAAAAGGAATAATGACAACCCATTGTTGTTCCTGCTTTCTGTTCAACAACTAGCCTTAGTAAATCGACGAGATCAGCTTGAGAAATTCTTGTTACAACTAGGTCATTTTTGATTTGTAGATAATTGATTGGAATTTTGTACTGCTTGTAAGTGTAGATCGATATACTGCGTTGAATGATACGCTTGGTCAAGATGCACTACCAATTATGCTTGGTTAGGATAAATCAATCTGTGGTTTTTGCGTAGTAATAATAATATGTTATATTTCGAAACGACAGACGCATAACGATTACAAATATTCAAGGGAGAAGACAAGAAGTCAACAAGAAGTAGCATCACTATGAATCATTCGATGGATGAAGTTTTTTCCGTTGATCGCATTGATGGTCGTTCCCCGCAGTCTAGGTCTGAGGTTCCTGCAATGTGTTGTTTCCGGTGGTAGAAGTCGATGTAGCACGTGTCCCTGGTGCTGCACTATCTTTTAAACAAAACGTCCTTGATCTTTTAAGACATTACTGATAATGTGCATGCGCATGCATTACTCATTGATTAATATACAGTGTTGCCGCAACGACCAGGGAGAAAATTCCTCAGCTTTCTCTAGGGCTACATATCGCATTAGGGGAGATGTTCCTAGAGGCCTTATCATAGCACACAACCTTGCACTCTTTCTCTAATGCTGTGTCATGCTGGACGTCAACTGAATTGATATGAATCCATATACATATAGGGGAGAGCAGGGTTTATGGGCCATCTGAGTTAAAGGGGTTATAGAGACCACTAATTTCGCTCTAGGATCAAATTTTTCGGCCTAATCACTAGCTATGGACACAGACGCAACGTTCCGTGTGGGCCAACCACCAATATTTGCAAAAATTCGAAATTAATTTAATAATATTCCATAACAGTTAAATTTAAGGTGCTCCCTACACAGAAGAGCGATCAACTTTTTTTAATTGACCGGTCAGCCGGAGATAGGTGGATAAACGGCATAACTTAAATTTTGACGAATAATTGAGCCTTCTTGCTATGTGAAGGCATGATAATCAAAGCTGTGATTGCGAATAATCAGCATGACAGATGTAAATGTACACTGACAGATTGATTAATTCCAAGCGCTGACAAGAAAACACTAACATGAGACAACTTATTGATTGACAATATTGCAGATTGAGATAGCAATCCAAGTATGCGCTGAGACAGCAATTCACGTAATTACGTGAGATAACATGGCGTAGGCGTAGCCCACTGCAAATGCGAAATAGGCCTATTACTCTTTTTCATCCGACTTGTTAGGCCTCTTGTTGCTTACATCGCTTTCACTTTCGGTGACCTTTCACAACAACGTGCTGCGACGTATTTTCCTGTTGGCCATGTTTGCGCTTGAGAATGAAGAAATATAATTTTTCTGGCAACTTTTATGGTATTGCGGTGAATTGTGGGGGAGGGGGCCGTAACACCCCACGTTCAGTGACCATAACCCGCCCGATAAGGAAACAATGATTATTCTTCTCTTGCATCTCTTGTTCGCATCACATGAATACTACATACCTATTAGATTTTCACTTTATTTGTTCCCTGTAAAAAGTCTTGTACCTAATTTTCCTGATATCGCAGCTAATTGCAGGTTCTTAAATTGTACGTGATAACAAACGAAAATAGGAAAATAAGTTGATGAAACTAAGGGATTGACAGGATTCACTGCGCATATTAGAGGAAAAAAGTTACTAATTTACAATTGATGGAGGCTTAGAGAACATACGCCTAATACAACTGGAGAACATATATTCATCAGCTTTGATAATGTGTAAAACTACCATTTTTCCATGGCCAACACCTACATATACGGCACATGTTATACGGATATTTAGATGAAAAAAACTT
Source organism: Prostheceraeus crozeri (assembly GCA_907163375.1). Taxonomy (NCBI): domain Eukaryota; kingdom Metazoa; phylum Platyhelminthes; order Polycladida; family Euryleptidae; genus Prostheceraeus; species Prostheceraeus crozeri. The sequence goes on from CAJQUW010010488.1 coordinate 72,712, forward strand.
TGAAATGAAACTTTACATCTTTAATGACACCATCAAAAATATTGCAAACGAAACAGAAATTGTAGCAAAAAGAAGAAAAAGCTTGAAATAAGCGGATATAATTACAATAAATACGAGGACTTTGAAAATCGTTGCATTGCGACTCGACGCTATATGTTGAGCATTTGAAAACCAAGCGTTTCATCGGAATCCAAAGTACATCGACGGAATACAGAAGCGTTAAATCAGCTTAGTTTCATCGATGTCTTTTAATTCATTTAAGGATGTGCTTTAAAATGGCAAATAAATGCAAATCGGCGAAACTTTCAGTTTGTTAAAATCTTTCAGCTAAGAATTCCGCTGATGTGGCGATGTTTCTAATCAATCTAATGCAAACAATAGACAGAGTCACTTTGATATAGAAATTCATCATCAATAAATGTGACATCGACAGAACAGGATTAAGAACCTATTTGAAAACTCATCGGATCCACAGTCTTGCTTGTCATTCATGTATTTAAATGCTTTTTGTCTAATCCATGTGAAAGGTACAGACGACAAAACCGTTGGGTGTCTTGGATTTCATTTGTCTAGACGCACGGGATGTTAAAACTCAAAAACGACAATTGGCATAACCTCCAGAGTGCCCTCTTCGAATTTATCTTCATTGATTATTCATCTGGGCTATTTTTGTGACCGCAGGTTCACGAACTTTGTTATAATCATGTCCTGGTTGATTTGAATTCATAGCCATTGTTCCTGTGGACGTTGACTATCTAATGCTCGCACTTAAAGCATAAAAGATTCAAAAGATTCATGGTCGTTTTCAATGGTCAAATTATTAATGGTCTGCCAATATTTTGTCCTTTTAAACCTCACAATTACTTCGAATCAGTAAAAATAAATATTGATAAGTTACTCCTGTTGCGTCATGTAAATTGTTTACTTTCTTATCTGGAACATCGTTCTGTACAATATGCAGTTCAGAACTAATTATATATGGCGCAGATACCACGGCTCCGGATCCGACCCAAGACCCTTTGACGTAATTCTATAGTCGAGCCACCAACAAGAGACCGAAAATGAGACTTTCCCAGAATGATGCACACCCTATGGCTACTACGAAACTGCACATCTGACGAAGTCTACCACCAGTACCTCTTCTTGTCGGACAAGAACAAAGAAAGCACATGTAAATCCTGTGGGAAGCCGACTAAGGCTTTCGGTCAGATCATGCTTGTCTGTATTTCTGCGACTAAACAAGAAGTAGACCTACCTCGGCAAGTTCATCATAAGGTACAGTTCATGTACCTTTGCTTTAGAAGTTAAACACATTTACATTCATCAAATCGTTTTTTGCCGTTAAACGCAGCATCTTGATTAAATTTTAGCTGAAACTTACTGTCTTCAAAATCAGAAATCGCAGGCATAAGCACACGCATGATAGAAAAGGACCACAAGACACTCCATACATGCTAAAAATTATGACTGATGACTTATCTGGTGCTTCCAACTTAAGATCCATTTTTATGAGGTATGGATGAGTCGCAGAGAGGGGCCCATGAATTTCTCCTGTTTTTAGGGGACTAATTAAAGTCTCTGATTCAGTCCCAACCAGGGTTGCCAACTCACATCGACAAAAATAGTGACCATACTTCGTGGTTTATGTAGAATTTGAAAAAAACATGATTTTAATCTGTTTTACTCAAGTTGATCAATATTTAATCTATAAGTCGTTTTTTGTTTATTTCCATGTCATATTATCACAAAATGCAGTGTATCATACACTGCATACACTGTGTATGCGTGTTTTACGAATTTACTATAAGTTGATTCAAATAATAAAATTTATCTTATTTCGCATACATTATCAAAATGTTAAGTAATTTCTATGAGTTTGTTGTTTACAATGTACGAGTATACATGCACAAAAGATTCTTGAACATTAAGAACATGTACATACAATGATAATCAAAATAAAACGGATATATAACTGATTAACTGACTCTCTCTGTACATTTCTTTATACTTATCAAAGGATTCTTTGCGGGATATTAGAAAGGTTAAAAAAAAATTCACAATATACATGAAAACATAATAGCAGAAGAAGTAAATAAAACTTCCAAGAGTACTACCGAGAATAATTTCGAATCCATACAATAACCAAGAAATACACGTAAGTCAAACCCCCCCCAAATTAAGTCACATTTTCACAAATCGTCATCATAAGTTAACTTACAACTTCGAAATGTGAGAATTTTTATTTTACCAATATTTAAACGATGCACACAATTTTTACATTTAACAATAAGCGCAATTTGCTCTACTTAAACATTTTGCTTCAAAGCTACCTAAAAACATAGACTGTCATATCGGCAAGAGAAGACCGAAAAAAGGTTTTTAGTCAATTTCGATAACATTGAATCTGATTATAGTTTCATGAAATTCTGTTGTCAACGGTTAGACACACTATATTGCTCCAATGCAGGCTACGTTTCTTTTCTCCAAAATAGCCCACTCGCTGTCTCGTCTCATTCAACTTCATTTGTCCACCGCTTGAATGTTTCATTTCAGTTCATTTTGTGTGTGTCTTTTGAAGACGCCAACAATTCCTGAAGGGAGCGCGTTTGAGAAAATCACGTACAATTTCTGCACAAAGACAATTGTTTGGATACGTTCATGTACAGTGTTCCAGCCTTTTGTAACAACGTTCCAACAAACTGTCGGAGAACAAAGCATTCAAAATATGAGCGGTTCTGAGCGGTCTCATCACGAAACGAACAGAATCATAAAGCAAGGATCGCATCCTAACTTTGATTCAAACATCATCGGATTTCATACCCAGAAAAGCCACGCACCATTCGACTGCATGTTTTGATAAACGCGACCAGCATAAACGATTCAACAAAGATCCATCAGCTTTGGAAAATTAGTTTGAGTAGCATCGACAACATTAACAAGTATCAATCAGGATGTTTGGACTGCATGTCGCGAGTTCATGCGATTGACAGCCAACGCCAGGTACATGGATATGCTTTGGAGAGCTCATCAACTTTTTTTTCTTGTCATGGTTTTGTGATGTTCTTCATCTTCGCGTAGAAAATGTAAGATCCAAGAGTCTATACTTCAGTTTGAAGAAAAGTTTTGAACCAAAGGTACAACACCTCGTCTTGTACGAGTCCCAAATATATCTTGGACCTTCTTTCAAATTCTTTGATCATCTTATTTCAAGCAATTTGCTTCTACATGGCGATGCTTTTCAAGAAGAATAAAAGCGAATCGTAAATCGACTCTAACACTGATCGGTTCACGTTCCAATCTAACAATTCGTCCACAGTAAATCGTTCGATTGCAAAAAGATGGAATTATCCCCGATCCGAAATCGCAACTATGACGGGAAACCCAAAATATGGGAGTTCCCAAAGATTTGACATGTTACAACTCCAAACCCTTGGCCTGTGTTGAAAGATGTGAAAAGGATCATAAGGCGGTTTTTATGGTGCATGAACAAATTGGTAGATGTGAATCAGCAGAGAGAGTGATTGACTGACAATACATTTCTAAGATCACTGGCTGCTTCATATTTTTTTACCAGTTTTTTGCAGACGACAGGAAAATGACAAGAATTTTTTCCAAAAATAAAATCGAAAAAACATCCAAGAAACCTCGTGGGCTTGCAATAGTAGAGCTTTTTCAAACCAAGATACCTTTTGTGCTGGTGCTTGAAAATGAGGCCTTGCATTGGAGTGGAACGACAAAAATCAGAGAATTACTCAGCAAATTTGACAAAGAGTCTTGAGAATTCCCTGTGAAATTCATTTCTTATTTCGACCTTACTCAGCAAATGGCATGATGTGACAACTGCAACCAGTGTTAGAAATCAATCAGATTTTCCCGCGACCTCTTTCAATCGGAGCAGAGACACCTTTTGGAGCCTGCAACGAATGAATCAAAATACCTCGCTAAATACGCGTACGCTTTAAGGTTCATCTAAGTTGTCCAGATGTGGCTATATTTATTAAAAGAAAAAGAAATAGTATATACCTCCTGCTACACTTAATAAAAGGAGCAAGCGAGCAAAAAAGTGCATAATAAGAAACAACCATAATTAATTTGTTTAAAATTTTTTGTACAAGTGCAGTTTGGTGGTATTTTTGAATCTGTAATTGTTTCTCTCCATTCTGACATACGCCCATCAGTGTCTAACATTAATACGAGCGCATACAATGCGAGCTTAATTTATAGATACAATTTATGTTATATATCCATACTGAAATAATGTTTTTTTTATTGTATCAATTCTTTTTAGTATTTTGAAATAAGGGGTCACTATTTTTTAGTGACTTGTGAAATAAATAGTTGACCAAATAGTGACCGGTAACTAAATAGTGACTCGAGTTGCGCAAACCCTGGACCCAAACAACCAAGACCAGCTCATGATCGTTTAATTTTGGCCACCAACATTTCATTCTTCCATAGTGAGGCATTATTCATACAAAAAATAAGTATTACATTTTGGTCAGACAAATCGATCATGGCGAAGGAGTTTTCAAAAAACTTCAATCTCGCATCTCACTTGGAAAAACAGACATTGCATTGATTGAGACAGAAAAGAGCATTGAACCGGGTAGATCTCGGCAGACGCGCAGATTTGTAGCTGCCATGTGAAAAGACTAGCACTGCATTATCATCTACTATCCTCTGAAATCCAATTTTCAGCCTCACTCAAGCTAAGTTGAATCAATCACAGCACTTAGTCGGACAAGATGATTCAACTTCTTATCTTGTCAGGGAGTCTCTCATATTCACAAATACAAGGGTGAAAACAATCGGATACTTCCAAATGGAAACGAAATCCCTTCTTAATATTCAAGCCACTTCTTCTTTCAAAGTATATTATTGCTTCTTGCTACCAGTATTTCGATTGGAAATGAGTCACATACATAATAAACCATAGCATTTTTAAGCAACCAACATTGTGCTCGGCGGGTACATCCAAAATTGAGGTGAGTAATCCATCTGCTTTGTTCGCCATAGAGCCTCTCGCTCAGACAAGTTGCGTTTTCGGTTGCAAACACAATCTGAACTCTCGCGCCACGGTGGAATTTTTCGATCACACCACCTGTGAGCTAATTTTTTGAGTATCTTTTAAAAACAAGAAAGCTATGGCCACCATATTTCTAGTAGATTTCTTACCTAGTTAATTATGCAAAATATTGACCGATGGCAACATGAAATTTTTGATCCAACTAAGAATTTGTGCGTGGGATATATTATAAAAATTTGAATGTTTTGGGACTAATTTGGCTGATTTCGGTTATTTTTCCCTCTAAGGAAAAGGTGCGGTAACAATTACTTATGAAATAAGTTGACATAACAAGAAGGATCTTACCTAACCAACATAAAAATTGCTAACAAATGTCATGTTTTCGAATTTGAAATAAATCTGTTTATTATGTATGCATGTTAGAAAATTTGAAAATTCAAAGTTCAAAATCTGAATTTTTATTATTTTTTGGCACTTTTTATATTCTGCATCTAATCAACAATTAATGAAAATTTCAGAATCCATGCTTCTTTTAGCACTCAATTGTCTCGATTAAACAGGTTCTACGTCAATTATTGGGGTTGTTTCTTCACACTGCAGAAACTAAATACAATACATGTCTATTTAGTTGAACGTAGAGAGTTTGAATAATTTGACCTTCTGGACCTCATCTACTAACAAAAGATGAAAGCTCAATAACGATTAACTGATCATTATTTATCAACCACTTTGACCGGATCTTTCGATAAGTGTGTGGTTTATTGGTTTTTGTTGACATATTACATTTCAACTAGTGATACAAAATGTATTCATTTGTTAAAAATTGGCATTTTTGCCAGTCATCTTCACCTCAACCTAGTAGAAGACTTTGAAAATAAAATTCGAAGCAGCTTTTTCTGAATCCCCTATTCGATTGAACTGTGTCGTTTGGCAAAATTGGTGTCCATAGTTTGGGATATTACATCAGGGCCCCTGGTGGGAGCTCCGTTCGGTTTAAAAATACTCGCAAGGGGCGAGGGGTTAAGAAATCCGCGATCTTTTTGAAAATGCCAGGTAAAAAAGGAAACACAGTATAGTTAAGTATACAAGAAGATACGAAGGTTCAGTAGTAATTGCCGGACGGTCTACAGCGATATCCAACAACGGAATTACGACACTTGCATTCACTTTATTCCTTCACAGTGACGGAATACAAATACATATAAATTCTATCAAGAGCCTGTGCATGGCGGTATACTTTTGTCGACACACCGGCTCCGACCTAGCTCTCTTCCCCACGGCTTCCGGAACGGCCGTCCAGTTCCCATCTATCGGCTCCGAGCCTTGGTTACGGATAACAAGAATGCCCTGAAAATGAAACTTCAACAGCATTCAGACAATATTGTATTTTGATAAGATTATTGAATTCAGGCTCCCATTATAGTAATGCATGAATCTTAGATAGTCCACTCATCACTCTTCCTAAAATCTGAACCAACATCCAATTTATAACAGTTTAGACTAAATGAAATTAAAAAAACAATCATATTTCGCTCATACCGCACTTCTTTTGCATATGCTTGTAAGAATGGCATCCGCCCTTCACAAATACGTTTGATAACGGATTAAAAACACACAACAATTTACAATTTTCATCGTGCAGGCGATGATGCAATTGTGATACCAAACAAAGATGTTTCGCAACTCCATTCTTTAATTACTTGACACCAATTGCTATGATACGAGCTTCGCCGATTGAAAAGAATCAAATTTAAATAAACAAATGCTCTGCGAAGATCTTCCCAAAAGATTAGGAAATTGATAAAAAGGAAAACAAGCGCTGATTTAAAATCAAACAATAAATACAAGAAAAATTTACATAAGCGAAATCAATCAGTCTTGATAGATCTTTTGATTCTACTAAAATGAAGAAAAAAAAAAAAAATTGAAAGAGTCGAATTATATAGCAGAAAAATGGTAGTTAAACAGAAACTCGCATACTGAATGAAGGACAATTTATATGACTCTATAACACCACAAGCCATATGACGCAATATAAATGTGAAAATAAAGTCTTTACACACTAAAGTATATGAATAGCACTTTCATTTCGACTCATATAAAATTCATCCAAATGAACACTTCACAAAGAATTTTCCGTCCTTCATCTTCAGTGGCTGATATCGTAATAACCGGAAAACACAGACAAAAAAAGCCGTTTAGTTCTGTTTTTAAAACTCACAACTTTAAAAAACTATGGAAAGAGCTCGTGTTAATTGTTTTAAATAAAATATCTGTGTCATAAGCGTTTATTGAGAACTAAAATCATTCTGAGCGAGTTTTAAACTCGTACGGGCGATGATGGGAGAATGATTGTTCAAAGTTCACATCGATTGTGTAACGTTTATTTTCATAGTGGTAAATGCTCTCCAATGCGCGGTTGTATCTGTCTAGTATTAAATTTCGCCGATGCGAACACTTTCCACATGTGCAAGACAAAAAGACACTATTCTTGCGAAGAATAAAATGAGCGGTTTTCATGGTCTTGAAAACGGCAATTATTCCACCGTTGATCAGATTTTTATTGAAACAATGAATACGCCTTCCGATTCTTGAATGTAGGACAATTTCCATCAAATAATCTTTTCTTTCATTATCTTCATCACTACTTCTGTATTCCAATTTAAAGGAATTATCTATTGCAACTGAATCATCCAACAAAGTCGAATAGATTCACCTGCATTTTACCAGTCACCTACGTTGACAATTCGAATTGGAGATCTGTATTGAGGAATTTAGCCTATCGATTCCGTGCACAAAGATAGTCGCTCACTCTCCACTCGAACATTAGCATAAACATGAAGATTTGTAATCAGACACTATTCGCCCATGTCTGAGAAAAAATTTAACTCAAATGATTTTCGCCTTTGATAGGAATTGTGAAAAAACGCATAGATGTAGTCATTGCTCATCAATGGAGGGGTGTCGCTCTCGCATTAGTTGTCGTATGTTGTTTACAAGTAGATTACATGTAATCCGGAACAGATTACATGACTCACTACAGAACATATTTTCAAAAGTAAGGACTTTTATCTTCGAACATCAGGAGCTGGATCTGATGTCTCAGAAGCAGTTCAGCGGCAGCTTTGTATTGCTGAGTAAATCCTGTGGCCATTTTGGAAAAATGATCAATCAACTATCAACTGGTCAGCTGCATTTCTTCTGCTGCAGACATTGTCAAACATTTTACTTTGTTTGTTGATCGTGTGATAGCGCGGAACCATTACGAGTCCTATATGGCTCCAATGAGTTTGATTATCTAGTGAACAATATGAATTTCTTACGTTCACAAAAGTAACGCACAAAAGATGGCACATATTGCATGAAATAAAACTTGAAACATACATACAAAACTAAGAAGGTATGGAAGTCCTTTGTACCTGAAGAAAAGTGCTAGATAACCATCGAAAAGGTTTGAAAGTTAAACAAAAAATGGCCAAAATATATTAGAAAACTCCTGACTCCTTCCAAATTTCTAATATCCGCCAGGATACTAGTACTTAAGGATACTTGAGTATTTTAGATTCTGTGTGAATTTTTAAAATTCTGTAGCCAGTGTATAATCATTAAGTTGTTCAAAGCATTTCTAATATTCACTTTGTATGTATCTTGATAATGCTCAATAGATGATGAGCGAAACGTTGAATAATTCATTTTCCCTTTTATTTCAAAAATAATTATATAACAGCATAGCAAAGATATAACTCAACTGCATAACTAAGTAGCCTAATCACAGACACACTGAAATAATGTGGCAGAAAAGTAAATAGACACATATGGGGATGTAAACTATACAATTACTATGTAAGAACATAAAAAATTGTAGAACTCGTAGAGGTAAAAAGGAAATAGTGAAAAAAGCCAAATATCAAAAACCAAGATAACATCACAGAAATACATAGACAATAACTTTCAAATCATCAAATCTCCATAGAACTTGGTGAGAAAGACGCAATGAATTAA
>CAJQUW010010489.1:0-51995 GCA_907163375.1 Prostheceraeus crozeri
CTATATAAACCTTACTTAAATTATTTTTGCTTAAAAAAATGTTACTTAAAACAAATATATTTTTTGAATTTTTGCCTTAGACCTGCTCCGCTACAGCTTTTGCTGGTTAGACCGAAGGTTGCTGCTCACACCTTACCTCTTATTTCTTCAATTGAACGTTTTATGGGCTACGCCTGGATTTCTTCTTATGTTTTACTATCGACGGAGCTCCGCTCCTCAAGGTTTCCCCCAGCTTGTTAGCATTTTGTTTTTTGTTTCCTCTGAAAGTTTTTTTTATAATTTTTAGTTCTTCAGAAATCATTCTAAGTTTACGAATAGCTTATTAAGTTGTTTTTTATTCGTTTTGAGACGTAACAGCCTTTGATTTGCACTAGCTGTACTACCTATAGCAGCTGCTCCTTTTGCAGCAGATGTAATCAAATACTTTTTTATTTTTAATTAAGTTAAACGATACTTCCAATACAGAGAAGATACCAGCCCTTCTTTTTGGACGGCACCTGCGTGCTGGAACTTTTGTGTTTCGATTGTTTATACATGTCAATGGTAAACAGATTTCGAGATGGTTCATGAGCAATTTTTTGATTTGAAGCAAAAGGTTTAAGATTGTGTTTATAAAATTATAGGCATTTTTTTAGGAATTAAATTTGACTTTTTGGAAAAATATTTACGATTCGGACTAAGCGGCACTCTGAGGAGCTTCGACTCCGATTAAGTTTTACGTTTTGTGAATGGCAACAACTTCGTGATAACTTTATAATTGTTGTTGTACTTTATCTATTGCGTCAAGTAGCGTGTGATGTACTTTAATTTCTTTTCTATTAACTTGCATTTTCTCTGATTAATCTTCAACGCCGTTTTAAGAGCATTTACTTAATTTTTAAGAACATCTAATTGTCTTTTAACAGAATCTAACTGTTCTTTATTTTCTTTAGAGTTTTCTTGTAAATTTTTCTTTAATTCATTTTCTAAATGATTTTAAGAGTTTTCATTTTATCAACTTTTTCATTAAGTGAGTTTACTTCATTTATTATTCTCTTCATCTTTTTCATTTGTTGAGTAATTTTAGAACTCAATTCATCAACACTTTTTTGGAATGTAGTTTGTAACTGCTTTAAATTTTTTTAATTCTTTCAGGTTGTTTTTCTATTTCATCTTCTAAATTGTTCTTTCTAACATTTTTATCTGATGTTTATTTTTAATGACTGCAGATTTTAATTTATAGAAAGTAATATTAAATTTTTGATTGTTCAGAAATCTTTTTAAAAAAGTTTTGCTATATCTGCTTCTAGCTCTCTATCCTTTTTATCAAGTTTTAAATAATTTTTCGTTTAATGATTTGTCATTAAGTTTTTAGCAACTTTAATTCATTCATCAGTGGAACCAAAACATTCGTTTATATATTTTTCTTTTAAGTCATTTGATTTGTGTATCAACATATTGTTTATTTGTTAAACTCTGTATTTTGTTGCGGAAGAATAGAAAGATGCAATGGACCAGATAAAACAGTCTCCAGTTTTCATGATATAATTTTCTATTTCTATTTCTAATTCACTATTATTCGGGATAATATGCAACCTCCACCAACATTTGGTAACATCATTTTTTATCAAATATGATAAAAATATTAAAATTTTTTATATAAATGAGAAAATAATTAAATTTTTTCTAATAAAAATAAAAAAATTAATTTTTTTTCTAATAAAAATCTAATTTGTTTCTATTAAATTTACCTAAAAATATTTTTTTTCTTTTAATACAATAAATGGAGTTAAAGCAAATTTTAATAATATTACATTCGTCCGCTATCATCCTGTTCTTCTTATTCGTCGAGATCTATGGGATTTGAAAATAATGTTTTGATATTTAATTAATAATCATGTAGAGACGTTAATATTTTATTTGAATTTCAAGCCGAAATTTATTTGAGTAAGTACAAACATTAAGTGTTACCTTCATATTGAAACCAACTTATTGTTTTTTCCCAGGTGAACCTTTATAAATTATGGATTATAGTTAGTAATTATATGATGTGGATTATGTTGATTTAAATAAAGATATATGGTTTAATTAGGTCATAATTAGTTTATGGTTTTTTAGTAGCAGTTTTACAATTATGTAATTTCTGATGGGATAGAAACTAAATTTTTAATTATATCATATTAAGAAATTAATTTTTAGAAAAATTAAAATCTTTTTCGAAAGAAAAAAATTTAGATTATTTGTGATGAAATGAAAATAATGCATATAATTTCTTATTAGAGGTAAAAAACATTATGAAGTTGATATTATTTATGCCTTGTTTTTTATAGTGTTTAGGTATTTTTAAACTAGTGATACAATTTTGGAATTGCCGAAAACGATATGATTTGTGTTGAGGTGACTTATTATTGGATTTATACTCCAACTGAACTTAGTAATTTATTATATTTTTTATATTAATATCCGTCATAAATGGTTAGCTTCTCAACAAGAAAAAAATTTTTTTGTGGAACAAACACCTTTTTCCTATTTAACAATGTCCCATTAATTTCAATATCATAATTAATCCTCTGTTTCATATTGAAGAATCTGGATAATGATGACGATGATCTGAAACATATGAATTTGGTGTAAATGGTTTTTAATGTTTATATAATTTATTAGTATTTATAACAATTTTTCGTGATGTATAATGTTTTTATCATACTGATGTATTGATATTAATTATTTTGTTGCGGAAGAATAGAAAGATGCAATGGACCAGATTTCTCCAGTTTTCATGATATAATTTTCTAATTCTATTTCTAATTCACGATTATTCGGGATATATGCACCTCCACCAACATTTGGTAACATCATTTTTAAAACAATAAAAAAGTAATTTTTTTATATAATGAGAAAAAAATAATTTTTTTTCTAATAAAAATAAAAAAATAAATTTTTTTCTAATAAAAATAAAAAAATAAATTTTTTTCTAATAAAAATAAAAAATGGATAGAGCAAATTTTAAAAAATTATATTCGTCCGCACCATCCTGTTCTTCTTATTCGACGAGATCAACGGGATTTGAAAATAAATGTTTTGATAATAATAATAATCCATGTATAGATGTTAATATTTTATTTCAATTACAAGCCGAAATATTTAGAGAACAGACTAAAGGTTTACCTTCTATAGAAACTAATTATTGTTTATTTCCAGGTGATCCATTTATTAAATTTATGGATATAGTAAGTAAATATAATGATGTAGCTTATGTTGAATTAAATAAAGAAAATATGGTTATAATAGGTCATAATAATGTTTATGGTTTTATTAGAGCAGTTTTGCCGATTAGTAATACTGAATGGATAGAAAATAAAATTATTAATTATATCAATATTAGAGAATTAGTTAAAAAATTAAAATCTTTTTCCAAAGAAAAAATTAGATTATTTGTTGATGAACAAAATCAATATAATATTCATATAGAGAGTAAAAAACATAATGAAGAATTATTATGTCAAGTTTATTATAGAGACACAATTTATAAACAAGAAACATTAGAAATGCCCCAAAGATATGATGATGATACGTATATAGGATTATATTCCAACTTAAATATTAATTTATTAAAATCTTATATAAATGGTTTAGCTCAACAAGAGAAAATTTATATGTGGACTACACCTTATACTATTAACAATGACCATAATCATAATCATAATAATCCTCTGAATCATATTGAAGAATCTTATGATAATAATGATGATTCTGTAACATCTGAAAAAGGTGTAAATGGTAAAAAAGATTATAAAAATATTAGTAAGTATAAAAATTTAAGTGAAGAAAAATTTATATCTCATACTGATGTACATGATATTAATACTACATATAATCAAAATTTATCTAAATTTCATTTTCTTACAATTGAAAATAATAATGATGGTATAGTCGAAGATACTGTTCGTCAACTATGTGTCGGGTCTACAAAATTTTAATTAGGATTTACATCTAATCAATTTAAAATTTTATCATCTTTAATAAAAACTAAAAGTGATTCAGATTATGGTGGTGTTATTAAATTTTCCAAAAGAGATCAAAGACCAATATTTTTCTCTATTATATTATTATCAGATAAAAAAATGTAATTTAGAGTTAGATATTCCAATAAGAGAATGGTATCCTATCAGGGAATGTCATCCTATACCAAAAAGTGTAATTTATGATGTTGAAGAATCAATTTATGATGATGATGAAGAATCAATTGATGATGATGATGAAGAATCAATAGTTAGTGAAAAAAAATTTTAATTATCTTTTGATAAAACGTTATATGATAAAACTTAATGTGATAAAGAAAATAAAATAACTTAGGAACGTGAAATATATAATAATATAAAATAACACTCAAGTCCTTGATATTAGAATGTTTATATCTAAAATTAAAACACAATTTTTTCTTTAAAAAATAAAAAAAATGGAAAATACCAAGTTTTATTGTAACTTATGTAAAAAAAGTTGCAAACAAAAAGAATTTATCAATCTCATTTAAATAGTAGATTGCATTTACAAAATGTAGATCGAGTTGATGAAGGAAATATATTAAAATTAAATAGTTATATAAACTATCTAGAAACATTGCCTACTGATATAAAAGTTAAAAAAATGTTTGATGATTATTCACATTCAGAATATAAAAAAGTTTTTAATAGTGAAGATGAGACCGTACAAACCGAAGGTTCTAGGGCTTGGCCCGTACCAGATGGAAGATATTTATTTAGCGATACTGATGAATTTAACGAAATAGATGAATTAAACGAAATTAAAAAAACAGATGAAGCTGAACGAACCGATGAAGCCGAACGAACCGAAGGTTCTAGGGCTTCGCCCGTAGCAGATATAAAATATTTATTTAATCAGTCCGTTGAACATAATGAAACCGATGAAACTTTTTATAATGTATTAACAAACTTTTATAATATATTTAAGAAATCTTTCAAATGTTATATGAATGTAGAAGTACTTTATACAAAAAATGGACCTGATGGAATTCCTGAAGAAATAATACAAGGACATTTTACAAATTCGCAAGAAATTCATAATGTAAATGATATACAACCCATAATTGAATCGATGATACTTAAATTAGAAAATTGTATAATTGAAGCCCAGTTACGTGAATCTGGTTGGAGATTTGTTAAAATACTATCTAAGAAAATAGTAATTGATAAATATAAAAATAATACTGGTGGTAGTTATGTTCCTTTACCTTTCAGTTCACCACAAATAATCAACATAAAAAATGAAGATGATTATTGTTTTCTGTGGAGTATTATAGCACATTTACATCCTGCAGAATATCATAATGAAAGACTAAGTCATTACAATAAAGAAGAATACATAAATGAATTTGATCTCTCTGATGGCTTACATGAATTTCCATATGATTATAATAGATTAATAAAGTTTCATAAAAAGAATAAAAATTTAATAGAAGTAAATGTTTTTGAATTAAATGTGAATTATGTTTCTATTGGTGAAATTACTCCACTTTACTCAGATTCAAAAAAATTTTATTTGAATAATAAAAATTTATGTCACTCAGAAATAGTATATAATGATAGGGGAAATTACATGCATCATAATATTTTTTACCAAGGAAATATAATATGTACTGAAAAATTTGAAATTGTTAAAACACTATCACCAATAATGATTAATCATAATAATTATAAAGGACGTAATTATAATTATGATTATGATTCCGATTATTTATCTTTAGAATATCAACAAAAATTACAAACTTTAAATGAAAGTTTACAAAAATGTAAAACAGATTATCAACAACAAACAAAAATATTAGTACAAGAATATGGCCATGAATATCAAGATAAGATAGAAACGATTCAAAAATTAAATGAAGACAATAAAGAATTAAATAATGAAAGAAAATGAAACCAATCAAAAAATAAATGAATCTTTAAAAAAATGTCAACAACAATATAAAGAACAATATGATAAAGAATATAGTTATCAGTTACAAATATTAAATCAAAATTTTCATCGAAATACATTTAATCTTGCAAAAGAAATGGATGAAACACATGAAATATATCAAGATAAATTTGAAAAATTAAAACAAACAAAGCAACCAGCACAAGCGAATATTTTATATTATCAGGGTCATTTTATATTGTGTAAAGATGTTTCTATATTTACAAAAACTTCAGATAATGCTAATTTTCCTTGTCTCCAATGTATGACGAGCTTTAGAACTAAAGAAGAAATGAATAGACATTTGGAGAATTGCCAACAAAATGAAGCAGTCAGAAACACATTTCCAAAAGATGATTATTTAGAATATAATAAATGGTATTTGAAAAATAAAGTACCCTTTACTATTTATTGTGATTTTGAAGCATATAATGTTAATATGTCACAAAATCACGGGACATCGGAGATGTCTTCCAGGGCTTCACCCGATTCTGAAAATGATAATTATGAAAAAAGTGCAGCTGAACAAAGTAAAGAAAAATATTTATTTGAACAAAAACCATTATGTTGGGGAATGTACATTCATTCAAATTATCCTGAATTATTTAAATCAGAATATTTTCAATACTATGGTGAAGATAGTTCAGAAATGTTTACAAAGAAAGTAGAAGAATTACAAAATTATTTTTCGCAATTGCTTGAAACAAATATACCAATGATGCCATTAACAGAAAAAGCAAAATTAAATTTTATTAATGAAACAAAATGTTATTACTGTGGAAAAGAATTTGCAAAAAATTATAAAAATGGCAAAGGTAGATATATTGATAAGGTAAAAGATCATGATCATCTAAATGGATTATATAGAGGTGCAGCACATAATTCTTGTAATCTTAATGCTAATAAATTTAAATATAACTTTGTTCCTCTATATTTCTACAATGGTTCTAAATATGATTTCCATCTAGTAATGAAAGATTTATTTTCATCTGAAAAATTACAACTACAACAAATAAATGTACTATGTAAAACAGAAGAAGAATATTTTTCAATGCAATTAGGTTGTATTAGAATTTTAGATGCATTTAGATTTTTTACTCCTTATTCATTAGATGTTATGGGAAAAACTTTGAAACCTCAACAATGTAAAATATTAAATAAATATAATTTAAAACCTTTAAAAGGCATATTTCCGTATGAGTATATAACTGGAGATTTTAATTCTGTGAATAAAATTATGGAAGAAAAACAACTTCCTCCAATAAATAAATTTAAATCAACATTAAAACAATCACAATTATCTAAAGAAGACTATGCAGAAGCTGAAAAAAATTGGAGAGAGTTAAATTGTAAAACAATGTATGATTATACAATGAAATATCTACAGATAGATGTATTAATACTAGCTGATCTTTTTGAAAACTTTCGTGATATGTGTTTAGAATATTACGGAATAGATCCATGTTATTGTTATTCTACACCAGGTTTAACATGGTTAGCAGGATTAAAACATACAAATGTTAAACTTAAACAATATAAAGCGAATACATATGATAAATTATTATTTTTTGAATCTGGTATTAGAGGTGGTGTTTCATCAGTTTTAGGTAATCGTTATGTACAGTGTTACAATAAAAAAGTAAATCCTGATGATTATGGAATAATGAAACCTTTATCTCCAGAAGAAAGTGATCAGTTTATAAAATTGTTTAATCAAAATATAGAAGGACTTATATCAAATGAAGATAGTCAAGCAGCAGTTGATGAATTCATGAGAGAAAACTATTTGTTATATTATGATTTTAATAGCTTATATTCTTCTTGCATGATACAAGAATTACCAACAGGTGAGATGGAATGGTGTAATATTCTTGATTATCAAAAAACATATGATGGAAATTATAATCATGGTTATATATATGAAGTTGATTTAGTATACCCTGATGAAATAAAAGATAAAACAAAATATTTTCCTTTCTGTCCCGAAAACAAAATTCCCAATATAGAAGATTTTTCAGATTATCAAAAATCTTTAATTCCTAAGAAATACAGACCAACAAAAAACTTATGTTAACACAAAGCAATAAAGGAAAGTATGTTGTTGAAGGAAGAATGCTAGATTGGTATTTAGATCATGGAATGATTCTCACCAAAATACATCGAAAACTAGAGTATAGAAAATCTAGGAGGTTAAAAAATTATATAGAGTTCAATATTGAAAAACGTATAATAGCTAAAAGAAATAAAGATGATTTTGGAAACGTGTTCTTCAAATTAATGAATAATGCATTTTATGGTAAGACTTTAGAAAATGTGCGTAATAGACAAAATATTGAAATAGTTTATGATAAAGATAGGTTTCAAAATTTAACAAGGAAACCTACATATAAAAGAACTACTAGATTTAGTGATGAACTATGTGCTGTACATTTACGTCGAATCAGCGTAAAACATGATAAGTTTAATTTTATAGGATTCACTATATTAGAATTAGCTAAACTATTTATGTATAGATTTATATATGATTATTTAGCACCTGCTTATGGCAAAAACTATAAATTACACTTTACAGATACCGATTCTGTTTTCTTAGAATTAACAATACCGTATAATTCTACACTTGATGAAGAAATTAATAAAATAAAAGATATCATTCATCCTTCTGATTTATGTAAAGTAAAAGATGAATTAGAAGGAAATGAAGATTTCATAACAGAAGCTATATTTTTAAAATCTAAATGTTATTGTTATAACACAACTAATAATATTAAAACACATAAAACATTAAAAGGAATTTCAAAGGCATCAGTGGCTAATCAAATAACATTTCAAGATTATAAAAATGTATTATTTAATAATGAAATAAAAACAGCATGTAATTATAGACTTAATTCAAAGAAACATAAAATGTATTTAAAAGAAGAACATAAATTAGCATTAGATCCATTTGATGATAAAAGAAAAATTTTACCTGATGGAATAACTACTGAACCTTTTTAATTTTCTAATTTCTAAGATAGACAAATTTGATATATACATAAAAAAATAAAATATTATAACACTATATTTGTATATTTTTATCACTCGGTAAACAAATCTTCGATGACTCTATCATGAATTTTTTTATCAATATTAATTGTAATGAAGCCATAATCTTTTGACCAAGCATTGTTACACGATTGTTTAAATTCATCTTTATTTCTTACACATAAATCTCTTAACAAATCACTTAAGTTTCTTGCATTTATTTCAAATAGTACAAATATATTTGCATTCTTTCTAATAACACTTCCGTCTAATGAATACATACTTTGTGTTAAATAAAATACACTACAGTTATTATGTCTACCTCTTGTGAAATAATTTCTCTGAACTGACTGATTTCTATCATTAACACAATCATCAAAAATTACACAATGTTTCATTGTTTTATCTAGTTTACTAGGATCTTGCATATTACCACTATCATCTATTAATTGTATCTTTATATGCTTATTTTTATTGGTTTCAACTAACTGATTATTTTTTGCTGCTTCTTCACACCACGAACTTATTTCTTCTTCATCTTCAGATTTTTCATATTCTTTGAATAATGAAGCAATTGCTGTTTTTTTAAGATTATTTTCAAATCCATATTTTAAAAATTGATAGACGGGTTGTTCTGCTGTTGTTGTATAAATTATAAGATTGTTATAATCCAAAAAATTTGGAGTCGTTAAAATTTTAAATAATAGATACGTTTTTCCACAACCTGATCTTCCACAAATAACTGACAAAACTTTATTAGATAAATTTGGATGATGATTAAATTTAAGTTTTTTTTATTTAATGGTAGTACGAGGGGCGTACCAAAAGTTCGTGACGTTTGTCTATCCCATCTAGTATATACGTCTGTTTTGATGCAAATGCATACATGTATATAGATATTATTTTTCATAGTTCTGACAATTACTATTCATAGGAAAAACATCTTGCTTCCATATATACAAATATTTATTGACATCATTTAAAACATATCAACTCTCATTTTTCAACATAGTCACCTGCAATTTCAATGCACTTTTTCCATCTCAAGTTTCTTTACTCCTTCAAACCACTCCGGTGGAAATCTGGCGACTGAAGCTTTCAGTGCTCTCTTGATTTCCCTTTCGCCATTAAATCGGACACCCCTGAGTGGCTCCTTCATTGGACCGAAGAGATGAAAGTCACTGGGAGCCAAGTCAGGGGAATACGGTGCGTGAGGAAGAAGCTGCCACTTCAGCTGCTTGATTGTCGTCATCGCCGTGTGGACCCGTGCGTTGTCTTGTAGAAATAGGGGACGTCGCTTTCCAGGTCTCTTCTCTGGAAGAAGCTTGTGTACAATCTGCAAGAGACTCCTGTAATACTCGGCGTTGATGGTGTGTCCAGGAGGGCAATGGATCACACCTTCGCAATCCCAAAAGACTGTCACCTGGAACTTGCCTGCAGAAGGTGCTGTCTTGGCGTGAACCGGTGGCTGCTCACCTCGCTTTATCCACTGCATGCACTGCCTTTTTGTCTCTGGCATGAAATGTGGCAGCGGAGTCTCATTAGCCGTTATGAAACGTCTCCAGAATTGTTCGCCATAGTCATCCAGGAGACCAAGACAAACAGAGGAATTGGTGACCCGAACGTTCTTCTGCTCAGCAGACAGAAGCCTTGGCACCCAACGAGCCGAAACCTTGGACAGCTCAAGGCGGTCATGAACGATGCGCTGAAGAGTCCCACGCGACAGACCGGACTTCTCCTCCAGTTCATCGAATGTGAGGCGTCTGTCCGACTGGATCACCCGCCAAACCAGCTCCTCATTTTCGTCATTGGCTTCAGTGGATGGACGGCCACAGCGCTCATCGTCTTCCAAGGACTTCCGCCCTTCTGAGAACCGACTAAACCACTTGCTAATGGTTGCTCTTGCTGGAGCATCGTCTCCGAAGGCTGTTTTCAATCGTTCAGCTGATCGGGTTGGTGTTTCACCTTCCTTGAAAAGAAATAACAGAATGGCTCTCCAGTCACGATTTGTGAAGTCCGTCATGCTGGCAGAGGTAAAATTAGTTCAACAGTTATCGGCTTCAGTTCGTGTCTTAATAGGTTGCCGATCAACTGACTATAACTCACAGGCAATGTACATGATTGATACAACATGACAACAATCAATGATCAAAGAAAGCTGTCAAACTAAAGCCATAGAAATCAAACGTCACGAACTTTTGGTATGCCCCTCGTACTTCACCCATTTTTTAATAAAAAAATTTTATTTTTAATTTTTTTATTTTTAAAGAAGAAGAAGAAAATTAAACTTCTCTAGCTTCGCGTGGGAGTTTATATCTCCCGAACCAAAAGATCTATCATAATCTCTTCACCTCCAAAATTTATTTCTTGTCCTTTTTCATCAGTGATTCTAATGTTAATGTTGTTAATAGTTTTTCTTGTAATAGGGAAATATATTAATGTTTGTGGAATTACATTTAATCTATAACCAATGGGTACAGTAAAAGCTGGAAAACTGAATATTAAATTTGATAATTTACCATTTATATATCCTCCTTCAATAATGTCACAATGTACAACAATTGAATTTATTTCAGTTATTTTTGGAATCTTCTCACCTAAATGATAACCTTGACTATAGGTTTGTTTATTAAATCCTAATAGCTTTGACAATGATCTATCATGATTAAAATCAACTTGATGATTTTCGTCTAAAGTAAGAGAAAATTTATTAACTGCCGGTTCAACTGCAAAATGTAATTGTTTCTTATCTTTAAATGGTATACCTAAATGTCTCTTAATTTCATTTGATATTGATTCAACTTCGTAAGAACCAGGAAGAAAAGTTAGTATTTTCCAGGTTTTGCCTTTATCAGTAGAATATCTAAATTGGTCATTCACATCTTTGATAACGTTTTGAATAGTGTTAAATGTAGAGAAACTAGTCAATGCAATTTGATAATTTTTATTTTGTTCCAAATGTAGAATGGGTTCTAAATTACAAGTGTGTGATGAAGTAGTTGTTATAATTTTTAACGTCGTACTAAATTTTGATGAACCCAAAATATCTGTCAAATTTTCTAAATGATTATTAATTTTGTCAAAATCTACTAATGATAATTCTCTCGAAGACATTTTTAAACAAAAAAATTTAAACAGATATTTATTTATGAAATATTTTTTATAAAAAAATCATAGATAAAAATCATAGATAAAAAATCATAAATAAAAATTAGAAACAACATATTTCAGCTACGGGCGAAGCCCTTAAAGACATCAGAGCTGTCCCGTTATACTTTTATAATCCTCTTCATTTAGAATCTTCATTTCTAACAGTCTTTTCAATATAGCATGAATTTCATTGAAACTAGAATTATGTCCTTCTTTTATTGCCGATATTAAAATATTTATTCTATTTAGTAATTCTTGTGGATCATCTGGTAAAAATACAGTTGTTTCTGTTTTAAATCCTTTTCCTACTTTAACTCCCGTTGATAATAAATTTTCTAATTGTTTATAACGTCTAAGAGATTTTACTGCACCAACTCTATCTAACATAGCTTTATATTTTATGAGATCTTCTACATAATTATTTAGATCTGCTCCTCTTAAAAGATCAACAAAATTTCTATCTAAATTAAAAGGAGATTTATCTGGTGAAAAAATTAAACCTCGAAAAGGTTGTGGAAATATTTCTTTTTGTCCGAGATAAAATCTAGGTATTGTTTTTCCATCTATAAATGAAATAGAATGTTCAAATTGCATAGATTTTGGTAATTTCTTATTAATGTTTGATTCTAGTAATCCATAGTCATCTAATATAGTTTTGTGCTCTGGATCTGTTATATCAATTTATTTATCATTATTTGTAAGTTCTTTTTCAAGAGTTTTAAATGGTTTCATAGTTTTTTCAAAATCAGTTTTTACTTGCTCGGTTTGCTGCATTTTTTCAAACATATCAGATTGAATACCAGCTTTTATCATTCTATGTTGAAGATGATTTTCTTTCATAATATTTCTTTCTTTTATTAACTCTTCTAATTGTTTAATTCTTTTAAAATTATCAGCTCTAATTTTATCCATTTTTAAAATATAATATTTGAATTTTGTGGTAACATTGGAATACAGCAAAAACATTTTACTGAACAAATTATTTCTTTATTGCTTTGTTGTCTGACATCTTTTCGTTTAAAGTTTTCTCGTTTTAAGTTTTGTTTAATAAAGTTTTGTTTAATAAAGTTTTGCTTAAATTTTCGCTTAAAGTTTTTAGCTCTTCTAAAAAAATTTTGTCATTTTCTTCATTAGAAATTTTACCATCACTCGAAATTTTGCCATCCTGTTTATTCTTATCATCAACTTTTTCTGACTGTAATTGAAATGATATTTGATTTACTTCAGTAACTATTTGATCAAATTTTTCAATCTCATCTAACGTAATAACATTATCATCACATACTCTTTGAAAGTAGTAATGTAGTTTATCATAGACTTCTTTAATATGTAAATGCTTAGTTTTTAATGATTTTCGTTTCTTAGTTATTAAAGATTTATCTAACATTGTAACAAGTGAAGTTGCAAAAACACCCGTACCTGTTAAAGCTGTAGCAACTACTGGAATTACTAAAACACCTGAAGATATAACAATTGTTAAAGCACCTAAACTTATTGTTAAGAATATGCCAATTCCTTGTGTTACATTCTTAACTTTAGACCATCTCTTTCTTAATTTTTTATAATGCTCTAATCTTAATAATAATTGAGATTCCTTATCTTTCATATAACGTACTCTATCTTTGTGTTTTTCTTTATTCATTTTTTCAATGTCAATTAAAGTAGAACTACGTTCATATGATAACGAAGGATATATTCTTGCGGTTTCTTCCATTTCTGAAGTTCCTTCCACTTTTGTTTCATCCACTTTTGTTTCTTCCATTTTTAAAGAAATATTATTAGTCACATGATATATTTTAAAAACCTGAAAGATGGATAAAATTCATGAATTTGAAATTCTCAACTTTTATGATTTTACAGTGTCCTGGAACGGTCATGATTTTCAAGGTAAAAATTGTAATTCTCAAATTTTGAGATTCTTAACTTTTATGATTTTCGGTGTCCTGGAACGGTCATGATTTTGGGAGTAAAAATTGTAATTCTCAAATTTGAGATTTTGAAAAATTTGAAAATTGGGTATTTTTAAAAACGCCCAAATTTATGAATTTAGGTCTTCATAACCTGAAAAATGACCAAAATTCATGAATTTAGACCATTTAAAAAGTACCATTTTTTGAAAAATCGGTATCTTTAAAAACGACTAAATTCATGAATTTAGGTCTTAAAAACCTGAAAAAGGGTATAAATTCATGAATTTATGTCGTTTTTAAAGATACTATTTTTTTGAATTTTATGGTGTCCTGGAACGGTCTTTTGCCCATTACTACCATGTGAGCCAATATAAAGTCCGGTAACGTGCACTAAGCCCATATAGCGACCCCGTTTGAGATCCTCACATTCCATCGCGTTTGTTAAGAGATCGAATGCTTGAAAATGATCCGATAGTTGTAAAAACAGTGTATCGAATTCTGGAAAATTCCTTGTAACCAACTCCTTCCTCTAATGCCTTTCTCCAATGAGTGGGAGCACTTTCAGGCAGCTCAACACATTCTTCCGCGAAAGGGTCAATAGTTTTAAGAATCACCTGTTGCCATTTTGGAAAAGTCACTCGCATTTGTCTCATATTGCTATACCCTGATGTAGACATACCATTACTGTGGAAGAATGGAACTTGAAGATAAAAGCCATCATCACCATAATTCAAGGTTTGAAAGTAGAATGTATTTCCAATCCCTTGCACCTTTCGTGTCGGACGAAGCTTCAAGAGATCTTGCTCAAAAGCGTCACCTTCCTCTCTGATTGTATACATTTTCTGAGTCATGTTTCAACAAGTACTAATTCGGAGCTTTCAACCAGCGCAAATGAATTGTCACTTGAAAGTGATAAATATCATTAAAGCGTCTTCCTTATATACACCTATATATGACTCATCAGTCAAAGTGATGACGTGTCACTTTATGATTCGCTAACCTTATATTAACATTGCAGCAGTTGCTGCAATCCTTCCAAGCGGACTATTGATTACACCATTAATACTGTTTCCAATATCATTTAACATACTTAGAAACCCACCACCACCGCGCTGAATTAAGTTTCGCCTTTTCTTATCACTACTCCTTGGATTTGAAAACTTTTTTATGCTATTCAAAGAGCCAGCATTCAATAGAGGCTTGTAAATAGGTAGACATTTGTGTATTGCAAAAGCTAAATCCCGAATGAAATCGTCACTTGAATTTTGAATCAATTTACACTTCTTCTTATTATCATGTATCCTGTTTAACTTTCGCAACGCCTTTTTAAACTGACTTGAAGGTTTGAAGGACCGTTTCGATTGACGAGAAGATGCCTTCCGTTTTACAGACATTTTTATTCTAATATGGAAATAGATAATACAATTACAATTTTTGCTTAGTACTTACAACATTATACACAAAAGTTTACAAGCATTCACACAGAGTTTGTTGCTGGTACTTATAAAATTACATAAAACACTTAACAAGTTGTAGAGGGAAACTGATATACACTCACATCGGCTAGAGTCTGATTTGTAGCAGTTATGAGCTGCTCAATGTCTTTCATTAGATGTTTTGAAATTGGACAGCACATACAGCAGGGCTTTGAATGGAAAGTCTTTAAAATATTGGCATAGTGTGCCCGCAAACTGATTACCTCAGAATGTCCTTGAGCAGCCACATTGATGCTTACTGATGGCGGTCCACTGAATAAGTCCAATTTACATTTGTCACCCTTCTCGTCATAGTAGCTGGAGGTGATAATGTCATGGAGACATGTGTTGAGTTTCCGTTGGATACTGCTGCACCAACAGCGAGAGTATTCCGGTACAATCTCCGTTTGAGCTAGTGAGCGAAATACTTCATTGAGCCAAAATCTTGCAACTCGTGTAAGAGCGTTGTTCACGACTCTCATCAACATTCTCTGCACCACAACGTCCTCTCCGCAGCGGAAATACTTCACTATTTCCTCCATCAGATCCACCAAATCCGCTTTATAGCCAGTTATATTCACGGCAGAATAAAATATATTGCCGGTGAAGAGTTGACTTCGGTAAATTATTGAAATGGGAATGTTGGTAGTGAACGACATGCTGATTGACATTGTATTAGCCTCAAATTATGCTTGAAATAGAACGGTACAATGTCCTCCTTATATAGAAAAGTCAAACAAAGACACAATAGTGACCAATCACAGACCTGCATGATGACTCATCATGCACGATATACAGTGACTGTTGAAGATATTTCTTCATCACAAAGGGGACAAGATGAAGTTTCAAAGGGTACATAACATGTAGAACACATAACGCTATGAGAACATGGCAAAAAGAGAAGGGATCGTTCCTGTTTAAAACATTTAACGCAGTTCCGTTCACATAATAATTTAAATGTCTCTTCTTCTAATTTCCTTCTGAAGTCACTTTTATTGGGAGAAATTTTTATTAAAACACTGTCAGATGTCTCCTTCTTTTCATATCGTTCCAATTTGATCCTCCTAATTTCACTATCATTGCAGTGTAGCATGGAGAAATCCTCTATCCACCTACGATCCAAATTGTGATTCATAGCATCCTCATCTAGATCCATTAGTCGATCAACTAAATCACCAGCGTTGATATTTTCACTGAGATTTGTTACAGTTTCTATAGCTTTGAACGAATATCCAAGGTCTCTTGCGACAACCCACGACGTTGGGATACTAGTCATCATTATGTATGTCATCAAACAACTATCTCATATTTATAGCTTAGTTTGTCTACGTAAAAGGAAAATCAATGTGTCATCTTGATTACAATGGTTTCAATAGTCACAATAGTCGCAATTGAGCAAACCCATTCAAAATCAAACAACGGACGTCTATCAGTACGTACCCAAGTGCTCAGAACCAAACCACACAAGTTCGATCATAGACGTTCCGAAACACAGTGTACTCAACCGAGTGTACCAAACACATGTACCTATCCAGTAAAACAGATCTCATACTTGTTCCTATTCATAACACTGAATTATACATGTACCTATCCATGTACCTATTGATAACTAAATTTTACATGTACCTATCCATGTACCTATTGATAACACTAAATTTTACATGTACCTATCCATGTACCTATCCCTCGCAAGTAGGGCACAGTTTTCGCTACTATTGAAACTGTCACAGTAATCATATTTATTTGTTACAAAGACAATGTCTTAAAGCATAAAGTTTCCACTATTTTTAGTTTCGGAGAAAAGGCTGGTGGTTCAATGTGCCACATATTGATGGCAGGATAGATCCATCAACATAAATGTTGTTATTCTTGCCATAAACGGTATTAGATTGGCGGAAACAATAAACCATTCTTCCTAACAATTGAAATGATTAGAAAAATCATGGTCAAAGTTTAAAAGTAAGATTGTTTACGGACGATCTAATTTGAAAATAAAATTGGTGTCACTACACAATATTTCACGGTAGATCGCGTCATCATGGCGAGAATGACATCAGACAATTCATGAAGTGCAGCATGCAAAATTAATAGCACAGTGAAGATGGCTAACGATATCGATTCATGTAGCCTGTACGTAGTTCAACGGCAAATTCGCTTCAGATTGAAGAGCAATAATAATCAGAGGCATGCGTTTTCCGCCGCCAAAAATTTTGAATTCCGTGACTCGAAAAGTAAAAGTCCGCATTTTGTAAATTTCAAAAGCAACTAAGTTGAAATTACTAAATTGACATATCACTGTTCGTCATCCTGATGTCACTTCGTCACGTGTTTTCATGTAGCCGATTCTTTGAGAAAATATACTTGACTTTCGAGGTCAGCAGCTGTCATGTCCTATACACGTTTGTTCGGTGTATGTGATGTTTATCTCTGGATTACTAAAATAAGAAACTGTTTATTGTTTTGATACAATGCATGATACATGATGGACTTCTTATCTGATATTCCAATAGATTTTTGCCAAATTTAAAATGGTTTTATGCAGGGATGCGGAGTCGGAGTGCCGGAGTCCTATCATTTTTGCTGGAGTCAGAGTCCTATCAAATGATAGGACTCCGCACTCCGGCCCATAACTAGACCCGAAATATAATACAAACAAATTATTTATTCTCGTGCCTATAGCTGTCACTGCCTTGATGTCAACTTTCTCCGTCAAACAAAAGTACAGAGACAGTAGTACATGCAAAGCTTGTAATAGTTGAGGGAATGAACCGTGATAGTGAAAAGATCGGATTGTCTTTTTACTAGGTGATTTAGTAGAGAAGACAAGTCTTCCTAGCCTCGGTCACACCTACGCACCAAAGGTCACATCAGAGACAAAAATGAAATACTAGCTTGTTTGAGAACATTATTTACCTCTTACCCTCACGTTAATCGTGTGTGATGGCTCCTCTAAAGCGCATATTTAAATCGAAAGTGAACTAATATTTTTTGGAGAAGGATGGCGGATTTTCCTGCCTGGTAGAGACCAGGGACGCGGAATCCTATCATTTTGATAGGACTCCGACTCCGGGGGTTGATAGGACTCCGACTCCAGGTGGCAAACATATATAGCCTAGTTTTTTGAAAAAACTGGTAACCTGCATCATTATAGGCTTACCTGAACTTATGTTTAGTGATCATTCCTGTATCAATTATCAATCATTTTCGATGAGTCTATTGAATGTCGCTTTAAGTTGGATGCATGCGACTCGGCTCCTTCCATCTTGCTGATGTGTGTTTCACACGGGCTTTCTCCAGTCTCTACCAGGCAGGAAAATTCTCCATCTTCTCCAGAAAATATGAGTACACTTTCGATTTAAATATGCGCTTTGGAGGAGCCATCACACACGATTAACGTGAGGGTAAGAGGTAAATAATGTTCTCAAACAAGCTAGTATTTCATTTTTGTCTCTGATGTGACCTTTGGTGCGTAGGTGTGACCGAGGCTAGGAAGGCTTGTCTTCTCTACTAAATCACCGAGTGAAAAGACAATCCTTTTTTCACTATCACGGTTCATTCCCTCAACTATTACAAGCTTTGCATGTACTACTGTCTCTGTACTTTTGTTTGACGGGGAAAATTGACAGTGACAGCTATGCACGAGAATAAATAATTTGTTTGTATTATTCTTCGATCTAGTTGTGGGTCGGAGTGCGGAGTCCTATCATTTGATAGGACTCCGACTCCGACTCCGACTCTAGCAAAAATGATAGGACTCCGGGACTCCGACTCCGCACCCGTGGTAGAGACTGGAGAAAAACCGTGTGAAGCACACATCATCAAGATGGGGGGAGCCGATTCGTATGCATCCAACTGAATGCGACATTTGATAAACTTTCATTGAAAATGATTGATGATTGATGCAACAATGATTACTAAAAATAGGTTTAGGTAAGCCTATAGTGATCTATGATGTAGGTTGCCAGTTTATTTTTAAAAAAACTAGGCTGTATATACTTGTCACCCGGAGTCGGAGTCCTATCGAAATGATAGGACTCTGTATCCCTACTTTTATGTCATCACATGTAAAACTGTGGAGATTTAAAATCAGCTTGTGTAATATGGGCTAATACACATTGAATTAAACTGCCCATTGTTCATTATAATCCACAAACTGATTCTTATGGTTCTGTAATACTGATGCATGATTATGTGTTAGGACACAAAATAGCAATCTTCCCCAGAAGTAAAAAGTTTTCCATCGAATAGCGTGGGCAGTTTATGGTTATTCAGGGGCGCAGCATCTACGGGGGTCAGGGGTCCGGACCCCCTCCAGAATTTTCCTAGGGGGGTCGGACCCCTGTTGGAGCGGCGTGATTTCCATGCCTCTTTTGTCGCCTTTCACCAAACTACGAAATCATCTTGCCCATCTTGCCAAACAAAGTATCTATCTGTGAGCTATCCTGTCCCGTAAACTGTAGAAAAATCCTCGTTAAACACGCATAATCATGCCTGAGGAGACCGTATTCTGTGATAAACCCACATATCCGGAATTTCGACTAATCCGTCTCACTTTATTTTGCTCAACTTAGAACATGCAAAAAGCAACGTTAATACAGAATTTCATTCCAGAGACGACACAGTCTTATGAGATACGTCAAGACATCTGGTATCGTCATTAAGTCTTAAAGCGTCAACATGTTACATGTGCAACACCTATTGTGAAATGCATTAGCGAGACACGAGACCCCATTTGGCGGCCATCACATATTGAACCCTCCGGCCAAATTCCATTAGAGATGTGGAAGATTGATTAACGTAGTGGACTTTGTCATACACCTTTCATTCAATCCTTGATTTGTGAGAAGTAGCCTATGTGAACTGTGAAGCATTGTTATTCGGATATATTTTGAAATTCATTACTGACAAGAATCTTCAGCGTGTGCCGTGTACCCATTTACATTTGGAATATATTTCTTATTTACAAAATTCTTCCAACTATCGTCTAATTAAATATTTATCGCATGGGTACGATCGATGAAAAGCTAATTTGATCGATCATATGACGCTTTGAAAGTGATGAACGCTTTTCTGTGACTGAATTATCTGTTTGTCTGACTCAACGATAAATTACCGGTATTTTGAATGGAAGGAGAAAACCGATCGTATATTGTTAGAATATTGGCTGTGGAGGGCTTCAACCAGTGCGTTCGATCGAGGCAATTTTTCAATTCACTCAGTTCCTCGTTTAGTTGACATTTTTCTTTGACAGAGGTAGAGGCTGGAAAATGCACTTCCATAGTCCTAACTGGGCTGTGTAGGCGGGGGGAGGGGGAAGGGTGTAACCTCTTTGCTCGGAGACAGAGACCGGTCTTTTGATTAGGTTTGAGAAGGGTGTGTAGTCGGCTCTACAAGTCATTTCCACAAGTCTGGTTGCTTGTCGAATTCTGGGTGGATCTGGATAAGGCGCTCGCTTACTTTTGTAGTAAGAATGAAGAAGCCATTTCTTCATACATTCTATCAGCATTGTCTATTGTGCTGTATTTCTATATTCTTTAAATTTAAAAGCGACTTGCAAATAGCTTCATCCTAAGTTTGAAAATGGGTTCATTTAGAAAAGCTGTCTCCAATTCAGAAAATGGGATCATATTCTGAATAGCGAATTTCATCCAATATTGGGAATCATTAGGAGACGTACTTCACATCAACGTAGCTCCCCCATTCAATAGGCAGCCATGCATCGAGTAAATTTGAGATATCTGTGCGCAATGAATAATATTTTGATAATCATGAAAAATGATTGAATATTCAAGCATATTCTCATTTTCAGCTGAGGATACAACTCAATGCTCAATTATTCTATTTACACAGCATTCATGACGGAATTAATGTTTTCCCTTTTAAGACAGTAAAAATGCCTATCGCGAAAAGTGGTAAATTGCAAATAGTTGAGTAGTCATACAGAGATAATAAGGGGTATTTACATCAATGAACTATGAGCGGCTGGAAAGCAATTGCGTAATATTTCATAATATATCATGAATTGATTTTTAACGATATTTTATCTGACAATTTGTGGGACCCCCCTTGGAAAAATTCGCTGCTGCGCCCCTGGTTAGCTTAACACTTAAATGATAGAATGAAATCTGATAGCATCTTAATAAAGTCGACATTTTCCACATATTCTAGAAACCTTTCTGCTACTGCGAAGCAGCATCCTTTCCAGGTGTTAAGTTTAAAAGTAAACAATGGCCTTACTCCTATCAATTTCTCATCAATTCCTCTACATGTCACCATGGAATTCTAGATATTAACACCTGGAATGATCACTTCCCAAATTTCTTCCTCTCGCTTTACGATTAGAGGCCCATGACTTATCGAAGCAGCGGAGAGATTTCCTCACCGCTGCTTACAATGTCTGCCGGGTAGCCGCATTCTGGTCTGTATACAGGCAAGGAGTGGAAGCTGTATTGGTGATTCATCAAATGTTTCCCTCAAATTACATCATCTGTGAGTGAAATCTGCTGTAGCAGATTCACTGTTTCACACTTTATCCAACGTTGTGAAGCCTTACAAGTGTTCTGCTGTGGGCTGTAAAACGCGCTACAAATCACAGGTGGAAAATCCGAATGTAACATCAATTTTTACTTGAAAACCGGGAGATACTCAAATTGTGGCTGCGACGTTCATCTCGTGTAACTTTGTGCCGACCAAGTAATCACGCTTCGGTTCGCGGCATTTTAAAGAATCGGACTTTTTGACGGACATCACGGACTCAAGCACGACACGGAGAAAACAGTTCCGCGAACGACGTAAGAAACTTCTTCGACGATTGAAGTCCGGTGCGGTATTTCCAGAATTACCGTCTTATTTTCTTGCGACGATATCCGAACGGAGTACGGAGAGCAGCCTCCTCTGCGCGTCGGGATTTCTTAAATCAGAGCTTCGAACAGATGGAAGCTGACCTTAATGAAACTGACCAAGTGGACTCGCTGGAAGCTATTGATGAGAAGTTCTCGTCTGAAAACTCCCTCTGGATTTATGATTCACCGCCATGAAGGTATTCTTTACTTTCTGTACTTAGACCTGTCGTCCTCTCCACCTCAAGTCAAAGGATCTATAATAATTCATCCCAATTTGAAATTTGAGGACTGCGATTCCACAAGAGGTTATTCCCATACCGATTTAAACATATCACGTCCACCGATACAATATGCTGCATGAGTATTCTACTTAATCTTATGGCCTTCGTGAAGAGCAACTCCAATGAAGCCAAAGAAGAAAATTTGAAAAAGGAAGCAATCGCCCTTTTGCGAGTAAGTCATGCACTGATAATAATCATAAAAGATTGCACAGTGCCAGTTCGCCTGGGCGCAGAAAAGAAAGATGTCCTCAGACTTGAACAATTTAAGCATTCCATTCCGAGTCGTACTGACGAGCACTTGTAGGGCGAAACGCAGCGTCTACGGCTGCCAAGGAATTACAAGCCTAAATTGTTCAAGTCTGAGGACATCTTTCAAAATCATGCACATTCAGTATACATGTCATATATTTAATTTATGTCATAAATGCAATTTTTATGTATTCTATTTACTTTTGTGAGTTCTATTCATTCTTACATGGATACTGCTTGCATTTTAGATATATATTTTAGACCTTTTATCATAATGAATTGATTCAAGAGTTAATAATAGACATTCATCAGACTATGATATTCAATCAAACTACAACTTATCATAAATTGAATATACTTTACTCGTCAATTGATCTATGGAGCCACTACGAGTGCATGTTATTTTTGACATTGACATTTGAATAGTTCAGCTAACAGAATCCTTCGGCTCAGCCCTAGGGGCCACTGTGATCAAATTCTAAAGAAATTTCATGACTCTTTTTGTACAAATGGGAAGATTCCCAGGTAAGACACTTGTTAAATGAACTATTAATCAATATGTTTGAAGCCATACCCGTATATAGTATTCAAGAAAATTTCCAATAGAGAGAAAGCGCTGCATGAGATAATTTGCCATCAGAGAAAGACATGGTTGTCCTTTCATATGTTTGTGGTCCCTGAGCCCGATCCATTTATAGATCGCAAAATGTGATTCGTGCGAAGCTTCACTGATTGATCCGGACAAGAATTTATCTGTGGACGAGAGCACACCCGCAGATGAATTTCTTGATTCAATCAATAGAGGAGGCTTATATTTTCCGCTAAGCCATGTACTGCAGATCAGCGTGTGTCGCTGGAAATTTTTTAAAGAGGTCGACGCATCGCAAGCATTATCCAGAAAGCTGTTTTCCACTCAAAATAGCCGTCGCATATTTTGCAACGTGGTTGAAATCTCTTTTTAGACAACAACATTTAGGCATTCGGTCGAACCATGTGTACAAATGGGCACGATCTTATTTTTGAAATGTCCAATTGTTGGTATAATTGTTTTTTTGAAAACTATACAAATCAAAACTCAGAAAGAGATTTGAAGGCCAAATCAAACGCAAAATGTTACAAGTTTTCGGGTTACTAAAAGTATTATTTTGAAAGGCATTTGCTTTTAGTTCTTCGTGATTGTGTTAAAGCTGTAAGAGCCTACATCAAACCAACAAATACAATGTGCCAATGTTCCTATCAACAATAAGATATACATGTAGCAATAGTTTTATGCATAAGATAGGATAAGGCACTGGACGATTAACTAATCAGACAGAAACAATTATTTCACGCGCGTTCACCTAATGGCCTCTCATCGTAACGCATCAAAATGAGTGATCATTCCAGGTGCAATTATCTAGAATTCCATGAGGTCACATACCGGGATTGCACGGCAAAATGAAAGTGCCTTAATGAAATTGTTCAGCAGACCCATGGAATTCTAGATGTTATTATCTAGAATTCCATGGCAAACCCATTGATTGTCACATCATGCCGTCTGTCAAGCACTTCAACAGGCTGGTCAAATCCCAGGCCTGCTATTCCCGCCGAGTTGAGATTGAATTGTGACGCAATAGAATGGATCAAGAGTAAATACAGAAACACGTGCGTGTTGAGCGGAAATCAGCAGGTCATCTATTTATCGTCATTTATCCAGGCCGCAACAGGATTGCACCACATTTCGACAAATTTTAATCAAATATCATAATATGAAACCCAAAATACCGCAATATCCGCTTCAGATGTTCGAATTCTGCAATTTCCACTTGAATAAGTAGAATTCCGCGATTTCCGCCGCCAAGGCAAAATTCCACATTTCTCCACAAGCCGAGGAAAACGCATGTCTCTGATGATAATTAATAACAATAACAACAATCAAGACATATTAAAACACAACCATAAGGAATATACACAATGCTTATACAAAATTTCATAAAAACCTAAAAAACGCATGAAAGATATTGCAGGTAGATGTTACAGCAAAAAATATATAGGAATGATAGAGAGAGGAAAAAACAAACAGATATCTTGATATAAGGCACGGTGGATATATAGGCTCACAACAATTTAGACAAAGCAGTTGTTTTGAGTGCCAAGCCTCTAAGAACAAATGTTTCATATAATTTAACTTCGAGGCAAATAATTTCAGCAGAAGGCAGGCGATGCTGAAATGATCCTCTTTGAAGGCATACTCTGCTAAGGCGGATTTGTCGGGCTGGAATTCGGAATTCCTTCGAATTTGTTGATTTTGTTAGTCAGATTAAATGTTGCCCACGAGATATAATGATAAGTAATGGATAAAAGACCGTTCCAGGACACCATAAAATTAAAAAATGGTACTTTTAAAAACGACATAAATTCATGAATTTAGTCCCTTTTTCAGGTTTTTAAGACCTAAATTCATGAATTTAGTTCATTCAAAAAGTACTATTTTTTCAAAAATAGTACTTTTAAAAACGACATAAATTCATGAATTTAGACCCTTTTTCAGGTTTTTAAGACCTAAATTCATGAATTTGGTTCATTCAAAAAAGTACACAATTTTCAAATTTTTCAAAATCTCAAATTTGTGAATTACAATTTTTCACCCTTAAAATCATGACCGTTCTAGGACACCGAAAATTATAAAAGTTAAGAATCTCAAATTTGTGATTATGACATTTTTTTCATTGCTTAAATCATGACCGTTCTAGGACACCGAAAATTATAAAAGTTAAGAATCTCAAATTTGTGATTATGACATTTTTACTCCCGCCAAAATCATGACCGTTCTAGGACACCGAAAATTAAAAAAGTTAAGAATTTCCAGAGTTATCCATCTTTCAGGTTTTTAAAATATATCATGTGACTAATAATATTTCTTTAAAAATGGAAGAAACAAAAGTGGATGAAACAAAAATGGAAGGAACTTCAGAAATGGAAGGAACAAAAATGGAAGGAACCACAAGAATATATCCTTCGTTATCTCAATTAAAAATAAGTGAATTAAATATTGAAAAACACAAAGATAGAGTACGTTATATGAAAGATAAGGAATCCCAATTATTATTAAGATTAGAGCATTATAAAAAATTAAGAAAGAGATGGAGTAAAGTTAAGAATGTAACACAAGGAATTGGCATATTCTTAACAATAAGTTTAGGTACGTTAACAATTGTTATATCTTCAGGTGTTTTAGTAATTCCAGTAGTTGCTACAGCTTTAACAGGTACGGGTGTTTTTGCAACTTCACTTGCTACAATGTTAGAAAAATCTTTAATAACTAAGAAACGAAAATCATTAAAAACTAAGCATTTACATATTAAAGAAGTATATGATAAACTACATTACTACTTTCAAAGAGTATGTGATGATAATGTTATTACGTTAGATGAGATTGAAAAATTTGATCAAATAGCTAATGAAGTAAATCAAATATCATTTCAATCACAGACAGAAAAAGTTGATGATAAAAATAAAAAGGATGACAAAATTTCTAGTGATGGTAAAACTTTTAGTGATGATAAAATTTTTTTAGAAGAGCTAAAAACTTTATTAGACAAAACTTTATTAGACAAAACTTTATTAAACAAAACTTAAAACGAGAAAATTTTAAACGTGAAAACTTAAAACGAAAAGATGTCAAACAACAAAGCAATAAAAAAATAATTTGTTCAGTAAAATGTTTTTGCTGTATACCAATGTTACCACAAAATTCAAATATTATATTTTAAAAAAAATAAAATATTAAAACATTATATTTGTATATTTTTTATTACTCGGTAAACAATTGTTCGATAACTCTTTCATGAATTTTTTTATCAATATTAATTGTGATAAATCCATAATCTTTTGACCAAGCATTATTACACGATTGTTTAAATTCATCTTTATCTCTTATACATAAATCTCTTAACAAATCACTTAAGTTTCTTGCATTTATTTCAAATAGTATAAATATATTTGCATTCTTTCTAATAACACTTCCATCTAATGAATACATACTTTGTGTTAAATAAAATACACTACAGTTATTATGTCTACCTCTTGTGAAATAATTTCTTTGAACTGACTGATTTCTGTCATTAACACAATCATCAAAAATTACACAATGTTTCATTGTTTTATCTAGTTTACTAGGATCTTGCATATTACCACTATCATCTATTAATTGTATTTTTATATGTTTATTTTTATTGGATTCAACTAATTGTTTATTTTTTGCTGCTTCTTCACACCACAAATTTATTTCTTCTTCATATTCAGATTTTTCATATTCTTCGAATAGAGAAGCAATTGCTGTTTTTGTAAGATTATTTTCAAATCCATATTTTAAAAATTGATAGACGGGTTGTTCTGCCGTTGTTGTATAAATTATAAGATTGTTATAATCCAAAAAATTTGGAGTCGTTAAAATTTTAAATAATAGATATGTTTTTCCACATCCTGATCTTCCGCAAATAACTGCTAAAACTTTATTAGATAAATTTGGATGATGATTAAATTTAAGTTTTTTTTTATTTAAAGACATTTCATTCATTTTTAAAGTAATAAATTCATCCATTATTGAATTAGTGTTTTTAGAAACAAAAAAATAAAAATAAAATTTTAATTTAAGTTTATTTTTTGTTTCTAATAATAAGATTAATAAGATTAATAATGAAAATGATAAAAAAATTTTCTTTAGTGTAGCATGAAAGTTTATACCTCCCGAACCAAAAGATCTATCATAATCTCTTCACCTCCAAAATTTATTTCTTGTCCTTTCTCATCAGTGATTCTAATTCCAATGTTGTTAATAGTTTTTCTTGTAATAGGAAAATATATTAATGTTTGTGGAAATACATTTAATCTATAACCAATGGGTACAGTAAAAGCTGGAAAACTGAATATTAAATTTGACAATTTACCATTTATATATCCTCCTTCAATAATGTCACAATGTACAACAATTGAATTTATTTCAGTTATTTTTGGTATCTTCTCACCTAAATGATAACCTTGACTATAGGTTTGTTTATTAAATCCTAATAGCTTTGACAATGATCTATCATGATTAAAATCAACTTGATGATTTTCGTCTAAAGTAAGAGAAAATTTATTAACTGCCGGTTCAACTGCAAAATGTAATTGTTTCTTATCTTTAAATGGTATACCTAAATGTCTCTTAATTTCATTTGATATTGATTCAACTTCGTAAGAACCAGGAAGAAAAGTTAATATTTTCCATGTTTTGCCTTTATCAGTAGAATATCTAAATTGATCATTCACATCTTTGATAACGTTTTGAATAGTGTTAAATGTAGAGAAACTAGTCAATGCAATTTGATAATTTTTATTTTGTTCCAAATGTAGAATGGGTTCTAAATTACAAGTGTGTGATGAAGTAGTTGTTATAATTTTTAACGTCGTACTAAATTTTGATGAACCCAAAATCTCTGTTAGATTTTCTAAATGATTATTAATTTTGTCTAAATCTGCTGAACACATTTTTAAACTAAAAATTAAATAAATATTTTTTTATAAAAAATTAGAAACTACATATTTCAGCTACACTTTTATAATCCTCTTCATTTAGAATCTTCTTTTCTAACAGTCTTTTCAATATAGCATGAATTTCATTAAAACTAGAATTATGTCCTTCTTTTATTGCAGATATTAAAATATTTAATCTATTTAGTAATTCTTGTGGATCATCTGGTAAAAATATGGTTGTTTCTGTTGTCTGTTTTTTTGTTTTCTGTCTTTCAGATAAACCTTTCCCTACTTTTACTCCCGTTGATAATAAATTTTCTAATTGTCTATAACGTCTAAGAGTTTTTACTGCACCAACTCTATCTAATATAGTTTTATATTTTATTAGATCTTCTACAGCATAATTTTTTAAATCTGCTCCTCTTAAAAGATCAACAAAATTTCTATCTAAACTAATAGGTTTTTTATCTGGCGTAAAAATTAATCCTCGTAAAGGTTGTGGAAATATTTCTTTACCACCAAGATAAAATCTTGCAAATAATTTTTTATCTAAAAAGAAAGTAGAATGTTCGAATAACATAGATTTTGGTAATTTTTTATCTATGTTTGCCTCTAATAAACCATAGTCATCTAATAGTGTTTTAAGTACAGGATCCGCTATATCAACACGTTTTTCATTAAGTTCCTTTTCAAGAGTTTTAAATGGTTCGACAGTTTTTTCATAATCAGTTTTTACTTCTTCAGTTATTTTTAATTTATCAAACATATCAGATTGAATACCAGCTTTTGTCATTCTATGTTGAAGATGATTTTCTTTCATAATATTTCTTTGTTTTATTAATTCGTCTAATTGTTTTATTCTTCTAAAATTATCAGCTCTAACTTTATCCATTTTTATATGATAATTTTATATTATTATATTATTTTATATTATTTTATATTATTTTATAATATTTTATAATATTTTATATTGTTATATTTAGAAAATAGAAATTAGAAAATTAAAAAGGTGAAGTAGTTATTCCATCAGGTAAAATTTTTCTTTTATCATCAAATGGATCTAATGCTAATTTATGTTCTTCTTTTAAATACATGTTATGTTTTTTTGAATTAAGTCTATAATTACATGCTGTTTTTATTTCATTATTAAATAATGCATTTTTATAATCTTGAAATGTTATTTGATTATCCACTGATGCCTTTGAAATTCCTTTTAATGTTTTATGTGTTTTAACGGGCGAAGCCCTGGAAGACATCTCCGTTGACTCATGATCCGATGTCCTAATATTATTAGTTGTATCATAACAGTAACATTTAGATTTTAAAAATATAGCTTCTGTTATGAAATCTTCATTTCCTTCTAATTCATCTTTTACTTTACATAAATCAGAAGGATGAATAATATCTTTTATTTTATTAATTTCTTTATCTAGTGAAGAACCATATGGTATTGTTAATTCTAAGAAAATAGAATCAGTATCTGTAAAGTGTAATTTATAGTTTTTGTCATAAGCAGGTGCTAAATAATCATATATAAATCTATACATAAATAGTTTAGCTAATTCTAATATAGTGAAACCAATGAAATTAAACTTGTCATGTTTTACAATGCTTCTTCTTAGATGAACAGCACATAGTTCATCACTGAATCTAGTAGTTCTTTTATATGTAGGTTTCCTTGTTAAATTTTGAAATCTATCTCTATCATAAACTATTTCAATATTTTGTCTATTACGTACATTTTCTAAAGTCTTACCATAAAATGCATTATTCATTAATTTGAAGAAAACGTTTCCAAAATCATCTTTATTTCTTTTAGCTATTTTACGTTTTTCAATATTGAACTCTATATAATTTTTTAACCATTTAGATTTTCTATACTCTAGTTTTCGATGTATTTTGGTGAGAATCATTCCATGATCTAAATACCAATCTAGCATTCTTCCTTCAACAACATACTTTCCTTTATTGCTTTGTGTTAACATAAGTTTTTTTGTTGGTCTGTATTTCTTAGGAATTAAAGATTTTTGATAATCTGTAAAATCTTCTATATTGGGAATTTTGTTTTCTGGACAGAAAGGATAATATTTTGTTGCGTCTTTTATATAATCAGGGTATACTAAATCAACTTCATATACATAACCAAAATTATTTTCACCATCATATGTTTTTTGATAATCTAGAATATTACACCATGTCATTTCACCTGTTGGTAATTCTTGTATCATGCAAGAAGAATATAAACTATTAAAATCATAATATAACAAATAGTTTTCTCTCATGATTTCATCAACTGCTGCTTGACTATCTTCATTTGGTATAAGTCCTTCTATATTTTGATTAAACAATTTTATAAACTGATCGCTTTCTTCTGGAGATAAAGGTTTCATTATTCCATAATCATCAGGATTTACTTTCTTATTATAACATTTAACATATCTATTACCTAAAACTGATGAAACTCCACCTCTAATTCCAGATTCAAAAAATAATAATTTATCATATGTATTTTCTTTATAATGTTTAAGTTTAACATTTGTATGTTTTAATCCTGCTAACCATGTTAAACCTGGTGTAGAATAACAATAACATGGATCTATTCCGTAATATTCTAAACACATATCACGAAAGTTTTCGAAAAGATCAGCTAGTATTAATACATCTATCTGTAGATATTTCATTGTATAATTATACATTGTTCTACAATTTAACTCTCTCCAATTCTTTTCAGCTTCTGCATAGTCTTCGTCAGATAATTTTGATTGTCTTAATGTTGATTTAAATTTATTTATTGGAGGAAGTTGTTCTTCTTCCATAATTTTATTCACAGAATTAAAATCTCCAGTTATGTACTCATACGGAAATATTCCTTTTAAAGGTTTTAAATTATATTTATTTAATATTTTACATTGTTCAGGTTTCAAAGTTTTTCCCATAACATCTAATGAATAAGGAGTAAAAAATCTAAATGCATCTAAAATTCTAATACAACCTAATTGCATTGAAAAATATTCTTCTTCTTGTTTACATAGTACATTTATTTTTTGTTGTTGTAATTTTTCAGATGAAAATAAATCTTTCATTACTAGATGGAAATCATATTTAGAACCATTGTAGAAATATAAAGGAACAAAGTTATATTTAAATTTATTAGCATTAAGATTACAAGAATTATGTGCTGCACCTCTATATAATCCATTTAGATGATCATGATCTTTTACTTTATCAAGATATCTACCTTTGCCAGTTTTATATTTATTTGTAAAACCTTTTCCACAGTAATAACAATTTATTTCATCATCAAATTCTTTTCTTTCTTCATCCGTTAATGGTATCATTGGTTTATTTGTTTCAAGCAATTGTGAAAAATAATTTTGTAATTCTTCTACTTTCTTTGTAAACATTTCTGAACTATCTTCACCATAGTATTGTAAATATTCTGATTTAAATAAATTAGGATAATTTGAGTGAATGTACATTCCCCAACATAATGGTTTTTGTTCAAATAAATATTTTTCTTTACTTTGTTCAGGTGCACTTCTTTCAGAATTAAAAACCGAAGGTTCTAGGGCTTGGCCCGTACAATTTTCAGAATTATCATTTTTAGAATCGGGTGAAGTCCTGGAACTTTCCGTTCGATTTTGTGTCATATTAACATTATATGCTTCAAAATCACAATAAATAGTAAAGGGTACTTTATTTTTAAAATAATGTCTATTATATTCTAAATAATCATCTTTAGGAAAAGTATTTTGAACTGCTTCGTTTTGTTGACAATTTTCCAAATGTCTATTCATTTCTTCTAAAGTTCTAAAACTTGTCATACATTGAAGACAAGGAAAATTTTTATTATCTGAAGTTTTTGTAAATATAGAAACATCTTTACACAATATAAAATGCCCCTGATAATATAATATATTCGCTTGTGCTGGTTGTTTTGACTGTTCTAGTTTTTCAAATTTATCTTGATATATTTCATGTGTTTCATTAATTTCTTTTGTAAGATTAAATGTATTTTGATAATAATTTTGATTTAATATTTGAAGCTGATAAATATATTCTTTATCATATTGTTCTTTATATTGCTGTTGACATTTTTTTAAACATTCATTTAATCGGAGCGTAGCTCCTCTGGCTTTAGCCGATTCTTTATTTTCTTCATTATTTAATCGGAGCGAAGCTCCTCCGGCTTTAGCCGATTCTTCTTTATTATTTTCTTCATTTAATTTTTGAATCGTTTCTATCTTATTTTCATATTTATGGCCATATTCTTGTACTAACATTTTTGTTTGTTGTTGATAATCTATTTTACATTTTTGTAAACTTTTATTTAAATTTTCTAATTTTTGTTGATATTCTGAAGATAAAGATGAATATTTGTAATTATAATCATCAGCACGTCCTTTATAATTATTGTGATTTATCATTATTGGTGATAGTGTTTTAACAAGTTCAAATTTTTCAGTACATATTATATTTTCTTGGTAAAAAATATTATGATGCATGTAATTACCTCTTTCATTATATACTATTTCTGATTGACATAAATTTTTATTATTCAAATAAAACTTTTTTGAACCTGAGTAAAGTGGAATAATTTTACCAATAGAAACATAATTCACATTTAATTCAAAAACATTTACTTCAATTAAATTTTTATTCTTTTTATGAAACTTTAGTAACCTATTATAATCATATGGAAATTCATCTAAGCCATCAGAAAGATCAAATTCACTTATGTATTCTTCTTTTTTGTAATGACTTAGTCTTTCTTTATGATATTTTGCAGGATGTAAATGTGCTATAATACTCCACAGAAAACAATAATCATCTTCATTTTTTATGTTGATTAATTGTGGTGAACTGAAAGGTAAAGGAACATAACTACCACCAGTATTATTTTTATATTTATCAATTACTATTTTCTTAGATATTATTTTAACAAATCTCCAACCAGATTCACGTAACTGGGCTTCAATTATACAATTTTCTAATTTAAGTATCATCGATTCAAATATGGGTTGTATATCATTTACATTATGAATTTCTTGTGAATTTGTAAAATGTCCTTGTATTATTTCTTCAGGAATTCCATCAGGTCCATTTTTTGTATAAAGTACTTCTACATTCATATAACATTTGAAAGATTTCTTAAATATATTATAAAAGTTGGTTAGAATATCAGAAAAAGTTTTATCGGTTTCATTATGATCAAAAGACTGATTAAATAAATATTTTATATTTGCTAAGGCTTCATCGGTTCGTTCAGCTTCATCAAATTCATCTATTTCGTTAAATTCATCAGTATCGCTAAATAAATATTTTATATCTGTTACGGCTTCATCTTCACTATTAAAAAATTTTTTATATTCCGAATGTGAATAATCATCAAACATTTTTTTAACTTTTATATTAGTAGGCAATGTTTCTATATAGTTTTTATAACTATTTAATTTTAATATATTTCCATCATCAACTCGTTCTACATTTTGTAAATGCATTTTACTTTGTAGATGAGATTGATAACTTCTTTTTGTTTGCAACTTTTTTTTACATAAGTTACAATAAAATTTTTCCATTTTTTATTTTTTTTAGAGAAAATTTGAGAAATTTTTTTTTTAAAAAAAATTTATGTTTTAATTTTAGAGAAAAAAATTCTAAAATATATATATAATGGAAAAATTCTAATCGGGGGCGAAGCCCCCTCGAGGCGAAGCCTAAATATATCTGCAAAATCGTGGTTTGATTATGATAAATTTGTTTAATTATTAAGTATTTCACTTACATCATTTATTAATGGTTTTATATCATTAAAAGTTTTTTTGGCTTCAACAAATGTAGATTTGGCATCAGAAAATGTAGATTTAACATCAGTTATTATT
The DNA here is from genome assembly GCA_907163375.1 of Prostheceraeus crozeri. NCBI lineage: Eukaryota > Metazoa > Platyhelminthes > Polycladida > Euryleptidae > Prostheceraeus > Prostheceraeus crozeri. The sequence goes on from CAJQUW010010489.1 coordinate 34,265, forward strand.
GGTGTTGCTTTTCTTAAAGCGTTTCTAACATCATTTATTGCAATTTTTAAATAGTTTAATGTTTCATTATCTTGTAATCTCTTTGGTATTGGTATATTAAATTTTGCATTTAAATAATGATCAAAATAAAAATAAAATGTATCAGGAATAATTTTTAGTGGTACTTTTGCTTCAGACTCTAAAAAGATAATTATTTGTTCTATAACTTGATTTGATAAATGTTTTGTATTTGCATACATTCTAATATCAAAATCTTGAGAGTTATTATAGATTTCATGTTCGGTATCTACTAATATATTTAAATCTTTATCATATACTTGCATATGACCACTTATGGTGTCAACACGTATTATTCCATATTTATGTTGTGTATAATATGATAAAGGCATATTCATTTTATAATTTTTATTAATATCATTAAAGAATGCTGCATTATTTTGTGTAGTTGTAAAAAATGTTTGAATGTTTTCTCTAATCTTATTATCTACATCACAAGCTTTATGAGCTAATACAACTATTTGAATATTTTGATGTCTTCCTTTTGTAAATATTTCTGACATATTTTTTTGTTTTGATAAACTTGCAACATCATCTAAAATTAATAAAGATTTATTTTCAGGTGTACCAGCAAAACTTTCCATATCTTGTAACTCATCTAATTGTTTATCATTATAGACGTTTGTAAAAGTTGGCCATTCAGAAGTATGCATACAAAAAATATGTACTTTTGTTTCATCCTTATAATGTTTGTTTATATATTTTTTAATAAACGTAGTCTTACCACTTCCAGTTTTACCGTAAACAATGAAATGCAAATTTTCTTGTTGAATTTTACCTTGTTTAATATTTTTATTATTAGTTTTATCATTAATCTTATCCTCCTCAGTCTTCCATCCTTTAAAAGTTTTTTTTTCTTGGTTATAAAAATTTATCCTCTTTTGTTCCTCTGTTAGAAAGTAACCCCATTGATTTCCAATACATAAAACAAGATGATAAATAAAAAATATTAAAATACATGCAAACAATATTTTTATACAATGAAATTTTAAAAAATTCCAAAGACGTGTAAGATCTGTTTGTGGTATTTTTTTATTAAGAGATGAATTAGGGGGTAGTGGTTCTAAATATTTTTTATTATATATTTTTTTATCTATATTATTATATATATTTTTATCTATATTATTATATCTAGTATTATATTTAGTATTATATATAGGATTATCTACAATATTATTAATATCTTTGAGATTCGGATCTTGAGGGGTTAGTGTATCTTGAAACTCAGTGTTATTCATATAATTATTTATTATTTCGTTTATTGCATTAAGAGATTTATGACGAGTTAGATTACTTTTATTACTTTTATTACTTTTATCACTTTTAATTATAACCGGTGAATATAAATCTTCCAAATTTTCGTTTTTATTCATTTAATATTTTTAAAATAAAAATTTAGGAATTATTATTTTTTAATTCCGGACTCGCATTCTTACACTCTTATGAGTGTTTTTTACCTCTGTAGAACCTCCGGAATGTGTCGGAATTTTTGTTCCTATACTCAAAAGAAGTATGTTCCGAACCTCTCCTCTCTTCCGGAATGCTTAAGAATATTTTAATAAAATAATATTTTATTCTTTATAAAAAAATAATATTTTAATATATATAAGATTATTTTAGTTGAAATACAACTATTTTAGTTGAAATACTAATATAAATTATTATTATTTTGACATAAATTATTATTTTGTCATAAATTATTATTATTATTATGTTGATTATTATTATTTTGTTGATTATTATGTTGATTAAGTTTTGGACATAGTGTTACATGTCGCTGAAAATTTTTCTTTAATATAATTTTTTGGCAACCTCTACATTTTACTTTTTCCTTTAAACAATCCTTACACTGATATTTACTATCATAAAACTCTGTCTTAGGTTTAGTATTTTGACAACTTGTACATTGTCTTGTAGAACTTATACAAGAATTATAATGATTAGTAATTCCTTGATTTGTAAAATATTTATTACAATTACGACATAACTGATCTTTTAATTTATCTTTTTTATTTTTTTTAACCTCTTCTGGTTGTTCACATAATTTTAAATGACGTGCAAAATTTTTTGATGTTATATTTTTATTACATCCAGAACATATTTTTTTGTTATTACTTTCAACAAATTGATTTTTATCAATATAATTATTTTGAGCTACATTATTATTTTGAACAAAAGGATTATTTTGAACAAAAGGATTACTTTGTGCTACATTATTATTTTGTGCTAAATAATTATTATTATTTTGCCTAGGTGTATTTATTCTAGCAGTATTTTGCCTATGTGTATTTATTCTAGCAGTATAAAGATTTTGTTCTTTATCTGAAATAAATAAATGCTTTAATCTTTGTAATGGTTGCTCTGATTGAATATTATTATACTGAATACTATTATTAGGTTGAATATTATTCTGAATATTATTAGGTTGAATATTATTAGGTTGTATATTATTAGGTTGTATATTATTAGGTTGTAATTGATTCATATGCATACCACATGGTGTGTTTTTCATATGAGAATATAATAGTGTTTGATTTAAAAAACGCATATTGCAAACTTGACAAATTTGAGTCATTTCCATTTTTTTTATTTTTATTAGGAAAAATTTTATTTTTTATAATTTATGTATTTTTTATAATTTATGTATTTTTTATAATCAGAAAAAATTTTATTTTTATTGTTTAAAAATGATGTTACCAAATGTTGGTGGAGGTGCATATATCCCGAATAATCGTGAATTAGAAATAGAGATAGAAAATTATATCATGAAAACTGGAGACGTTTTATCCGGTCCATTGCATCTTTCTATTCTTCCTCAACAAAATACAGAGTTAACAAATAAACAATATGTTGATACGCAAATCAATGACTTAAAGGAAAAATATATAAACGATGTTATGGTTCCACTGATGAATGAATTAAAGTTGCTTAAACTTAATGACAAATCATTAAACGAAAAATTATTAAAACTTGATAAAAAGGATAGAGAGCTAGAAGCAGATATAGCAAAACTTTTTAAAAAGATTTCAGAACAATCGAAAATTTTAATATTACTTTCTTTAAATTTAAAATCTGCAGTCATTAAAAATAAACAACAGATAAAAATGTTAAAAGAACAATTAGAAGATGAAATAGAAAAACTTCCTGAAAGAATTAAAAAAAATTTAAAACAGTTACAAACTACATTCCAAAAAAGTGTTGATGAATTGAGTTCTAAAATTACTCAACAAATGAAAAAGATGAATAGAATAATAAATGAAGTAAACTCACTTAATGAAAAAGTTGATAAAATGAAAAATCTGAAAATCAATTTAGAAAATGAATTAAAGAAAAATTTACAAGAAAACTCTAAAGAAAATAAAGAACAGTTAGATTCCGTTAAAAGACAATTAGATGTTCTTAAAATTAAGTTAAATGCTCTTAAAACGGCATTGAAGATTAATCAGCAGAAAATGCAAGTTAATAGAAAAGAAATTAAAATACATCACACGCTACTTGACGCAATAGATAAAGTGCAACAGTCAATTAATAAAGTTATCTCGAAGTTGTTGTCCATTCACAAACGTAAATCTTAAACGAGTATTGTAAATATTAACTTAAATATTTTTTTACCTACAAAAAATAAGAATCATAAAAAATATAAATATAATTTTAAAAATATAAAAGTATAAATATTAAAGTAAAAATATAAAAGTATAAATATATAAAAGTATATAATTTTAAAAATGGATAAAATTAGAGCTAATAATTTTAAAAGAATTAAACAATTAGAAGAGTTAATAAAAGAAAGAAATATTATGAAAGAAAATCATAGAATAAAAAGAATGATTGATGCAGGTTTGGTTCCTGATAAAGTTAAACCAAAAACGCAATCTGTAAAAGTTAAGAACAAAAAATAAACATTTTTTATAATTTATTTTTTTCCCAAAAGTCAAATTTAATCCTAAAAAATGCCTATAATTTATAAACACAATCTTAAACATTTTGCTTCAAATCAAAAAATTGCACATGAACCACGTATGAATCCTGTTTATCATTATGATAATAGAGAAACAGTCGGAACAGAAAAGTTCCTAGGCACCGCAGGTGCCGTCCAAAAAGAAGGGGATGGTGTAAACAGCGGAGCCGGCATCTTTTCTGGTATTGGTAGTATCGTTAACTTAATTAAAAATAATAAAGATTTGATTACATCTGCTGCAAAAGGAGCAGCTGCTATAGGTAGTACAGCTAGTGCAATATCAAATGCTGTTAAATCACAAAACGAATTAAAACAACTAGAAGCTATTCGTAAACTCAAGAATGATTCTGAAGAACTAAAAAATTTAAAAAAACTTTCAGAGGAAACAAAAAACAAAATTGCTAACATAGCTGTAGAGGGTGATAGTAAAAATAATGAAAAAACAGGCGTAGCCGTAGAACCTACGGTTCGTTCAATTGAAGAAATAAGAGGTAATGGCGTGAGCAGCAACCTTCGGTCTAACCAACAAAGCTGTAGCGGAGCTGGTCTAGCAAAATTCTAAAATTATATTTTAGCAAAATTCTAAAATTATATTTTAGCAAAATTCTAAAATTATATTTAGTAAAATTCTAAAATTATATTTTAGCAAAATTCTAAAATTATATTTAGTAAAAATTTTTTTTTCTATCTGTGAGAAAAACAAAAAGTCAAATTATTTCTTATAAAAATGTCTTCGCTTATCGAAAATAAATTTAGATTAGATGATCCCCCGTTCACCAGTTACAATCAAAAAAAGAATGACTATATAAGAATTGCTATGAATCCCGGATCTTCCAGTAGAGTAAACACTGGAGGAGATTTAATCTTTGAAGTTGATAATCAGCAGAGTTATTTATATTTACCTGATTCATTTTTACACTGTGTATATTCTTTATATAGTGATGCTAATTTTACAACACCATTACCAGATACCGATAATATTACACTAGAGAATAATTTTTTCCCAAGTTTATTTACACAAATGCGTTTAGATGTTGCAACTCAAAATATAGAAACAATAAGTGATTCCCCAGGTGTAATTGATACAATGCTTAGATTTATAACAATTGGTGAAAATAATAAAAAGCATGAAATCGAAGGTTGGTTTCCTGATACTAATGATGGTATAATTATTGATGATTTAACTCACGCTGGAACAGATGCCGCAGGAATTGCGAAAGATGTAGAAAATATTGCAAAACATTTAAATAAAACAAATAATGAAGCATATAAAGAAAGACGTGAATTTAACAAAAAAAGTAAACAGACAGTAAATTGGTCATTGTCTCCATTATTCGGTTATTTAGATTATGATAAAATATCATATCAATTAAAATTTAAATTAATAATTCATCGTACAGCAAACAATGAATTAATCTTTTTTGGTAAGACTGGAAAAAAAGCATATTTAAAAATTGATAGACTTGAATGGTGGATTAAGCATATTACTCCTAGTTTAGAGGTTGAAACAGCTATTGCAAAAAGATTAAATACTAACAAACCAATTCCAGTTAATTTTCTAAAGAGAACTGCTAGTTCAGTAACTTTTTCCGAACAAAGATTTAACTGGCATTTTACTAGAACTGCGAATACTCCAAGATATTTATTACTAACTTTTCAAAGAAATAATTCTCCAAGTTTTGATAAGAACAATAATCTCTTCCATATTAATACAATTCGAAGTTTACAAGTTTCATTAAATCAAACTCGATATCCAATTGATCCACTAAGATTCGATGATACCAATAATCAATTTATGGAAGGATATGATTCTTATAGAAATCTTTGTATAGAATTTGGAGTTGAACCACAATTAACTCCTGGAGATTGGAGACATTTATATCCAATTTTCTGTTTCGATTTAAGTGCACAATCTGAAGATATTATTAAAAATGGTTGTGATGTAACAATTAATATTGAAAAGAAAGATTCCACAACTTCATTGATGGCTTATGGTTTATTGCTAGAAGATGCAAAATATTCTATTGAAATTCTTAATGGAAAGATGGTTAGGATCGGCTAAAGCCTCTGAACAAAGTTCTATAGGTTAGTAACCTGAGGACCTTTGGTCCGATCGGCTAAAGCCCAAGACTTAGTCGATTAATTAATTTTTTCATAACTAGAATAGATTAAAATTTTTGTTAACTTAAAAATTCTTAACTTAAAAAATTTTTTCATAACTAGAATAGATTTAAAAACATTCTTAATTTAAAATTTTTTTCTTAACTAGAATAGATTAAAAATTTTCGTAACTTTAAATTTTTTTATTAAAAATGTCGCAAGCGAAAAGTAATATTAATAATAAAACTGTTGAATTAAAATTACGTAATATTGTTGACAAAAATACTCCTAAAACTATTACGATTAATAAAAAAAAGTATTACATAAGTAAACCAATGATAGAGAATATTCAATTACAAGAAGAAAAGAATGGCGGGATTCTCCCATTAATTCCACTAATAATAGGTGGCATAGCAGCAGCAGGAAGTGTTGCAGGTGGGACAGCTGGTATTGTCCAAGCAGTAAATAAAAATAAATCAGAGAAGGCAGCATTAGAAGAACAAAAACGACATAATAGAGAGTTAGAGAAAGTTGCTAGGGGAGAAGGAGTAGTAGATAATTTTATTAGTAAATTAAATTTAGTTGATGAAGGAAAACGAGTTCTTAAAAATATTCTCCACAATGTTGATGATTTAATTGAAATTAAAGAAACTAAGGATGGTTCTGGAATATATCTAAGTCCTAGTATGATAAGGTAATAACCTCAGGACCTTTGGTTCTTTTCGGTAAAACAATTATTTTATTTTATCTTTAAAAATTTTTTATCTTTTAAAATGAACTCTACAAATTCCGAAAATTTAATTAAATTAAAAATTTCTAATTTAGATTTATTAAATTATCTATTAAACAAAAATAAAAACTCAAATTGTAAAATTTATGAAGGTAACGACGACAAACAAAGTTTGACTACTACCTACGACGGTGACAAGAACAAAGTTCCACACCACTTCGGCGGTGATATACAAAAAACATTAGAAAACTTTCCTGGATTTATTTGGAGTAAATATTCGAAAGAAAAACATCTTCCTGGTCATTCATATACTGGGCCAGGAACTCGATTAGATATAAGACTAGATGAGAATAATAATCCAAAACCAGGTGAAGAACCAATAAATAGAGTAGATGCCGCCGCTTACAGGCATGATTTAGCTTATCGAAATCATGATCTAAGTTCTCGACATGCAGCTGATAAGAAGATGATTCAAGAATTAGATAATATTCAAAATCCTACATTTAGAGAAAAAATTGAAAGAATGTTTGTTAAGAAAGCTTTACAAGCTAAAATATTATTCGGCCAGGGTTTAAATGAAACGACAGCAAAGCTGTCTGAGAGCAACGCTCGAACTAATAACTCTGAGAGCAACGCTCGAACCTACGCGTCCGAAATTCATAAAGAATATAGAAAGCCTAAATATTTATTGAAAGTAAAAGTATTTAATAAAGATGATATTTGGAGTGCTGATCTTATTCATATGCCGAATGAAAGGGACCGAACCGAAGGTTCTAAGACAAAGTCTGACTACAAATACGCATTGACTGTTATAGATTTATATACACGATACGCTTGGGTAAAACCTTTAAAAAATAAAAGTGGTCTATCAGTTAAATATGCGTTTGAAGAAATCTTTAAAGAAAGTAATAGAAAGCCAAGGAAATTGTTTGTTGATAAAGGGTCGGAATTTTATAACAGAAACGTTCAGCCACTATTTGAAACTGTTTATTCAACTGAAAACGCTGGAAAAGCTATAGTGATAGAAAGATTCAATCGGACGTTAAAAAATAAAATTTTCAAGAAATTTACTCAGCAAGGAAATCAGAAATGGTTAAAAATATTACCAGGAATTGTAGAAGAGTACAATAATAAAGTTCATTCTGGTATTGAAGAAACTCCAAAGAATGCTTCTGACGACCCTGATCTAGTACGAAAGAAAATATTCGAGAATAATAATTTGAATGAGAGTAATCCGAATTTGCAGAAACTTAAGCCGAAATTTAAAATTGGAGATAGAGTTAGAATATTTAAATATAAGAACAAATTTGAAAAAGGCTTCGTCGGATACTGGACTAAAGAAATATTTGAAGTTTGCAAAATAAATCAAAGTTATCCGATTACTTATGAAATTAAAGATTTAGATAATGAGGATATTAGAGGACGTTTTTATCAAAATGAATTACAGAAAACAGAGCTTTAACCTTTAGGTGGCGCTTTAGCTAGCTTCGCTTGCGTTATAGATTGTTTAACTCTAACATAATATCTAGAAATGGTACTCCTTTTTGTAATTTAAATAAAACATAAAGACATAATTGACCACAATAAGTTGTTCCCGGTTTTTGAATTTGAAATGTATTGTATGTTCCCGTTCCAAGTAATTCTTTTACTTCATTTGTAGGTGGAAGCCCGTATGAATCGAACCAATAGTTCTCAGCCTCCGGGTGGTCAAAATAATAATTATCTCCATTTTTACTAAAGATACCTGCTGACCAATGTACGCCGTTTTGGTCTGAAGTGTGAAGATTCGTTATGAAATTTACAGTTATTGATGGAACTTTGTTCCGGGAACTGAAGGTTCCTGTTGGTCTATTTTTTAGGAATTGTAATTCGTTTCTCATTAAAACATGAAAATTCTTTATTCCTAATTGATTTGCGATTTTCTTTAGGTCGAAATTTGTCGTAGTTTGCGTTCCATATAATTTAAAAAACTCATTTATGTTGCTCATTTTATAATAAAAAAATTTCTTAAGGGACCCCTAGAAGACAGAAGGGAGGGGGGGGTATTGATTTAAAACTGTTCTCTAATGATGTCTTTCCTTACTACTTAGTCAGAAGGGGTATTGATTTAAAACATTTTTATAATGATGACTTTCCTTACTACTTGGGGGAGGGGGTATTGATTTAAAACTGGTCTCTAATGATATCTTTCTTTACTACTTATTCAATTTTGAAATTATTTAATTTAATCTAAATTTAAACGTTACATTGTTGCATTGTGTTAGTAAAGTTGGTATTTCGTACATCTTTTATCAATAGTAAGTCATTACTCATCAATATGTGTCAATTCTTTATTCCCAATTGCTTAGCAATCTCATTTAAATCGAAATTTAATGTGGTTTTGTTTATCGTATATTTTTAGAATGTCTCTAATGTTTCTCATTTTAAATGGAATAAAATCTATTTCAGAACTTTCTCAAAAGAATTAGCGTGTAGCAGCTGCTAAAATTGTTTCAGCTGATAGGGGTGAAGGAAATCACAGACAATAGCGCATAATGCCAGTTGTGAAATCTCATTCACACTATGAGAACAAAAGAACAAATACAATCTAAAGACAATAGACATATGAGAGAGAGAGGATGAATTAATGAATGAGAATTTCTCTTCATTTTGGTTTCAATAACAATCATTCATGCGACATTGCTTGAATGGAAAAATACACCAACTGTCGCGCCGATGTCAGAAAGTTTGTCGATAAAGTTGTCGACATGGCGCGATAGTTGGTGTATTTTTCCATTAGCGTTCAAGGTCATTCTATTAAAAGCATATGGGAATTATTCTCATTGAAGACAAGCAATTGTTTTAAAGAATACATGTCATTGTGAATACAATATTCCTGTAACAGACAGGAACGAGAGAGAGAGAAAGAAAGAAGTCACGCTGCTCCGTAAAAGTTTAATTGAGATAACGAAGGATATATTCTTGTGGTTCCTTCCATTTTTGTTCCTTCCATTTCTGAAGTTCCTTCCATTTTTGTTTCATCCACTTTTGTTTCTTCCATTTTTAAAGAAATATTATTAGTCACATGATATATTTTAAAAACCTGAAAGATGGATAACTCTGGAAATTCTTAACTTTTTTAATTTTCGGTGTCCTAGAACGGTCATGATTTTGGCGGGAGTAAAAATGTCATAATCACAAATTTGAGATTCTTAACTTTTATAATTTTCGGTGTCCTAGAACGGTCATGATTTAAGCAATGAAAAAAATGTCATAATCACAAATTTGAGATTCTTAACTTTTATAATTTTCGGTGTCCTAGAACGGTCATGATTTTAAGGGTGAAAAATTGTAATTCACAAATTTGAGATTTTGAAAAATTTGAAAATTGTGTACTTTTTTGAATGAACCAAATTCATGAATTTAGGTCTTAAAAACCTGAAAAAGGGTCTAAATTCATGAATTTATGTCGTTTTTAAAAGTACTATTTTTGAAAAAATAGTACTTTTTGAATGAACTAAATTCATGAATTTAGGTCTTAAAAACCTGAAAAAGGGACTAAATTCATGAATTTATGTCGTTTTTAAAAGTACCATTTTTTAATTTTATGGTGTCCTGGAACGGTCTTTTATCCATTACTATGATATCATGATATCAAGCTTTTTTATGCACATTTTGTATAAGCATTATGGTTGTGTTTTAATATGCCTTGATTGTTGTCATTGTTATAAATTATTGTTGCTCCTCAACCTGAAGCGAGTCTACCGTTGAACAATGTACAGGCTACATGAATCGATATCGCATCTTCATTGTGTTATTGATTTTGCATGCTTCACTTCATGAATTGTCTGCTCGCATTCTCGCCCGTTGACGCGGTCAGTGAAATATTATGCAATAGCACCAATTTTATTTTTAGAATATATCGACCGTAAACAACCTTATTTTTATCACTCTTGCCTGATGATGCGGTCTGGATAGACCGTAAAATATTGTGAAATAACACCTTTTGTATTTTTAAAATATATCGTCCGTGAACAGTCTTATTTTTGAAATTCCTCATTGGACGAACCAACCTTGTCAAAGTTGCAAACCATAGGCGCAGCCAAGGGGAGAGGCAGGGGGCCCGGCCCCATCCGAAAAGTTTTGTCGATTCGATTTGTTCTATAACGTACGGGTATTGCTATACTCTTTTGTGTACGTCGGAATTTCCCCTGTAAGTGACGCATTACATTCGTTTCCTCAATTGAGGAATGCACGCAAGATGAATGAAGGTGTTAACAAACGTCAATATTCAGATATTGCATCATCAGTAGACACTTGAGCAGTGAACATTATCTGTTCCTGTAAGGCAATGCAAATTTTCAATAAGTTTTGATCACAGAATTAAATTGTTTAGCAAGATCACTTTGCTAGAAGTGCAAACTGATTCAAAACGATGATACATGCAGGAACTTACTAAGCGGGCAAAAAGAAAATTTTAATACCTTGCAGAGAAACGAAAAATATTCGTGCGCTGCTTGCGGATTGCTGTGAATTCCTTGGAATCGCTCCTTCAGATTCGAAGAATTCAGATCATTGCGCAAAAGTTCTCTATACAATGTTGGACCCTCCGATCATTATTAAGAAGGTTAGCAGGCGCACGAAAAACCGTTCACAAAATTCTTTGTAGAACTTGACATCGACTGTGTCTCTTTACTGTGTGATCCGGTTAATAACAGTCACTGAAACTTCGCACAATTTGACGTGTCCAATGTTGAAGTGGCTGCTTATTGTTCGATTGCTATGGTATTATACAGCAGATTGTGCCATTTCCATTAGTTAACGTTACATGTTCCAATGCTTCTTTTCTAGTCAAAGAGAAGATGAGACGACCTGTCTACTTCTGTGGTTTTGATATTGCAAGCAACACAATTTACCTCATTATACCCGAGCGCTTTCGTGGCCTCTGGGGAAGAAAGTGTTGTCGCCGCGCTTCGTTCTCTGCGATCGTCAGGAGTCATCGACCAAGCCACTTTCAACAGTTTGAAGCCTGTTGGTTTCACCATTGCGCGACTGTACGGTCTTCTCAAGGTGCATAAGGATGCTGTCCCATTGCATCCAGTGCTCTATATTATCAATACCCCGACTCACAAACTTGTCAAGTGGTTGTATGATCTTTTGAAGCAGCCTGTGTCTGTGCGTGTTTCTGACTTTTAGGTATTGATTGAATTATTGATTGATATGAATTTATTGTGTGATCTTGTTCTTCTTTGTTCTGAGAACATACAATTCATTTTTGACAGCGCTTTCTACAAGCAGGTAGACGGGGTCGCGATGAGTAGTCCATTGGGTCCTGTGTTGAGCAACATTTTTGTAGGATTTTTAGAGCAGCATAAACTTTCTGATGAGCTTAGAACGTTGATCAGGTTTTTGTTGGTTATGTTGATGATACGTTTGCTATCGTGTACAGACGTGAAGATGCGATTTCATTGTTAGCGGAGTTGATTTCAATGCATGAGAATTTAGAGTTCACATGTGAGTTTGAAAGTAATGCGGAACTACCTTTTGTAGACGTTCTTGTGAAGAGATATGTACGCATTTTGGCCTCTGTTTATAGGAAGCCCTCGTGGACAGGATTGTACACTCATTTTTATAGCTTTGTGCCATTTTCCTACGAAATAAATTTGGTCAAGTGTCTATTTGATCGAGTCAGGAAATTGTGCTCTCCAGTTTTGTTAGACGAAGAATTTCGTAAACTGCGTTGTGCTTATTGAAAATGGCCATCCTCCGTCTATTAATGATCGCTTTAAGGGTACAAGTTCTATAAACCGGATCAGAGCTAAAAGATGTTATCATCCGCATCCCATTTGTTGGTAATCGTCATTTGAGTTTGTTCAAACGACGTCTGAATTTTGTAAAGCCCAACAGCTTTCCTGCTGCTAAACCCATTGTGGAGTGTTCCACAAAGCCTCTTCTATTTCGTTCTCTCAAGGATCTGATAAGTCCTCAGAGCCGTTCGAGTCTCATCTACCACTTTCAATGTGACTGTGGACATCGAACGTACGGAGATGAATTTGTGGGTCCGAATGAGAGAGCATGTTCCTAAGTGGCTTGAGAATAGAAAGACAAGACCTCGATCTAGAACAGCGTCTCAAAGTTCTATCGCTCGGCACTTACTCGATTGCGACTCTTTTTCAGTACCGTCCCCTCTGTACATATATTTATATTTTATCGTTTTTCTTTGCCTGTATTTGAAGCACTGTTAACTGCAAGGCGACCTGTTTTATGTGTACATAAAGAGTTTCTTTATTCACTGTCTTTACCCTGGCACTGATTGTTGTGTTGGTGTCAATGGCGGCACGTATCATTGAATGCTTCTCCATCATCTCCTTGTATGTGCACACTTGGCCGTCCACCCTTGACCAGAGGCCACGAAAGCGCTCGGGTATAATGAGGTAAATTGTGTTGCTTGCAATATCAATATTATCTGTTGCGCTCGACAGGAGGTTTTGACCAAGAATGATGTAATCAGTGATTTCCTAAATCCTTAGAGTTATTCAACAGGTTGAGATAAACTTCATAATTGATGACTGAAGCAGGACAGGTATGCAAGTTATAGGATAAATAGGCTACACTTGTGATTTTTTCTTGTATGCTGTTCTGAGGCTCAATTGGGCACAGTTCTTTGCTCTGATGTTCTCTGAAACAACAGACATCGCAACAAAAGAACAATGCTCGATATCACTGCGTTGCGTTTGCTACAGGCCAGCATCAGGATATTCAGTTGTCGAGCGCTTGTTTGGTTTCTGTGACCTAAATGGCGATGTATCATCAAATTCAATTGGCAAACATAACTGATTTGTTGACCACTGCTGCTCTTCACTTTTCATTAATTCGCGGACAAGATGACGGTTCCAGTACAATGAGAGGGAAGGATGCTGGAGTCCAAGCATTGATCAAGGAGCATTCACTCAATGCGGTCTATGTCCATTGCTCTAGCCATGTCCTCAATCTCAAATGCCATAAATCGGCTTCTCCGGATCTTTGCGACTCTGCCAGTGACGTCGGCCATTGCTGAAAGGTCCTCTTCGACTCTTAGAAGAATTCTCTATTTCACTCGGAGATGCTCGGAATACCAAGGGAGAGGATCGTCTGTGGTGGATTGGCGAATATGTCAATCAATAAAGACGTAAATTTAGACTTGGATGATGTGTTGCAAACACTCAGCTTGCAAAAGAGAAGGTTGCAGTTTAGTTTCCAATCTAAGGCAAATAGATGTGTTCAAATGAAATAATGCTTCTTTTCAATATATACTTACCATGACATAGTCTAATTCAGTTATGATGTTTTCCAATGTATGTAAAAATTGCATTTTGTAAAAAATCATCATTTTCCTGCTACTTATATATTCATTGTTTCCATATTGCTGTTCCCCTATGATATAAAACCAGCCTCCCCATCGCAAAAATTCTGGCTGTGCCGCTGTTGCAAACTAAATGCAATTCGTTTTGGTAATGAAATCAAAATAAAGCTAATTCTAGCATAAGTCTTGACTTGACTTATCCGCTGAATCTGAAACCTACGTAAATGCATATATTTACTGACGTTGCAGCGCTAGCAAAAATTCTGTAAATCGAAGACTTAACTGAAACACATCATTTATAGCCTATCGAAAATTTTCTCAGTTGGATTACCTGTATGCTAGCTATTGTTGTAACTTCGGAGGAGCAAAATAGTGATCACTGACAGATTGCTTTTCTAGCTAGTTATAGCAGGGATCTACACTATTTCATACCATACCATTTCGAACATCATTAATAAGAGACATACATGCTTCACATCTACGGAAGGAATCTATGAACTGATTTAATTTAATTTTGCGTTGCCGATCAACGATGCGTTCAACTTATGGCAGACATTTTCAAAACGTTATCAGTGATAACAAAACGATTGCAAATAATAATTACATGTATAGTTACAATAAGTTTGCTAACCGTAATATGGGTGAACGTAGGGAAAATCTGTGTGATTGAAAGATAAATTTGCGTTGAATTCAAGGTAATTATTATCTTAGCACCATCGGCAATGAGTGCCGGTAACATTACCATCAATTACGAGGCGTATTACCCTTAAACCATTACTCTCCAGACTGCCTTAAATACTGATTTCAAGCACTGTGAGACGGATATAAACCACTACTTAATCCACGGTTTTATCAAACACTGTTAATTTCGACTGATGACTGATTTAAGTCACTGCTTTGAATTTGTTTTCATGAAAAGCAAATAATTTTCCACACTAATAAAAACACTGATTTAAAGCACTTATTTATTTCATGAAACAGGCTCTTGGTCTTCATTTTTCGAATTTCTATTCATTCGCGTGATTGTGTTGAGTATAAAGAATAGTTTTTGTGTAACTTGGCACAGCGATTATACCAAATGTATTTTGCATGTTAAAACTAGAATCAGACTTGTAGCATGCGTACTCATTATTCGCGTTAAAAACTGAAGTTTTGCTTTGGAGAGCTGGAAGAATTCCAAGTTTTTCAAAAATTCCTGTGCTTCAATTTCTTTTGAGAAAAAAGTCAGTATGTGCATCTGTATCATTTAAGTTTTCCTTCACTATTACCTTGACTGAGTTGCTTGTAGTGATAATAGTAGCCAGTGATAAATAAGGTCAAATCAGTGCTAGTAAATTGTAAACAGCGAAATGCAAGGGATTCTTTTTAAAATTAATGTGTGCTAATAGTAACTGTATTATAACCTCACAGCGAAGTTTAATCACTTTAAATCAGTGGCGGCCTGATAACATGTTTAAAAACAACATTAATACAGGTACAAGCTACTAATAGAGCGAAGACCAAAATTTGAAAGACGTGTTACACCTCAATGTTTTGGAAAGATTACTTGGCTAAAAGTCGATCCTATTTTCTTTGCAAAGAGAGAATCAAGTGATGGAAGAAACTTTATCATCTGCTGGACGACAAATTCAGATATCATCTTATCAATTTTTGAAGATACAATGATTTAAAATTCACATCAGGATATAAGAGATACAAAATTACAAATAGTACAAAACTATGCAAAAAAATTTTGGACAGACATGGAAGAGTGGGAGCTATAAATGAAAACATATAAGACCATAGCATAGCGTGGCTTGAACTTAAATCATATGTTGTATTTTCACAAATTCATTACCAGTTACCACTGCCTCTTCTGAAAATAGCTATACGGTATAAGGATATTAGCTGAATTTCCACTACTTGAATTTGGCTCTTTCCAAAATTCTTTTTCTTTTTTTCTTTCAAAGAAAACAAAATTATACTTCATTATTTGATTCCATCTTTTGATCTGACTTGGACAATGAAATCATAGAATCCACCAAAATTTCATGATTCACAGTTATAGCACTTTTGCATGTGGTTTAGTGTCAATGAAAGAATTTCACATCTGTGGAACTTTACATCAAATTTTAGTCAGATGAAATGTAAGCGCTTCATGCGGACAAGCAACTCATTTAGATCATTCGATTTTCATTAATGCACCGTCTTTTCTTCTAAGAGACGAATGCACATGTAGAACTGATCTGAAATTACTACGTGTCATTTGCGGGCCTACTATCTTCGCTCGATTCTTCATGACTCAGCATGATTATGAAAAGGAAATGTTGACTGTTGTTAGTGCTCCCTTTTTTTTATACTAACGAGACTTATGTTGATGGTATTGTCACGTGAGACCTCAGAATCAAAGGGAGACGTTGACATGCCTTTGGTACAACGTTAACGTAGCTTTCTACTTAAAGAGAAACAAGCGACGACATTGTTATCATGAATATTCCTTCAAGAGATAGATTTCCGTTTTCATGTCACGCAACTCTTTGTCTAATGATTGTTGTCGAATAACTGTAACAATTCAGAGATTCGGACAGAAGACGGAAAATTTCAATTTTGAGCAAATGTATTTATTCTCTAGCTACACAGTACCATGCAATATATTGCAGATAGATATTGCGAAAATTCAGCGATGCATGAAAAATCGGAAGGAACTGTTCTTGTTAAATAACCCTTCACTAGGGTTTCAAAATCCCGACTTTTTCTGAACCAGGAATCCCGGAATTGATCCCGTGATTTTTTTGCGATCTCGTATTCCGGACTTTGTTCCGCGGGATTTGGAAGCTTAATGCAGTTAATGATAGTATACTAAGGCTTGCGTAAACTGAACAATACTAAGCGTTGTTTCTTTTTAGATTCTTAGACGAGCATTTTGAACGATGCACTATACAATTTATGATATCAGATGTGCCTAAATGTCTGACTTAATAATAAGTTTTCTTTTCACATGCAGACATGAACTATAAGAATGAGTAGATCTGGCTATCGTGCACAATATATGTTGTCGCATTAAAGCTTTATATGTGATTTTCAAATCGAAATGCAAGTCCAGCGACTTTTGTGACGTCTGGTAAAAGTTCGATTTTGTATAATGATCGCTTCAAAAATTCATTAAGTATTCACGTTTGTATGCATAACGCTCTCTCTTCCTTTCTCTCGACTGCCTGAGCATAGTTTTATTCTTTGATATCAATGAAAGTTAATTATTTTTGGCATACTGTGCAAAGATACGCTAAAATTAATTCTAGCATATGATAAAAATGAATAAGCAATACACACTTTCATGTAATTATGAGACTGTCGTTATTCTTGATATTTTAGGTCTAATATTGATAATGAAAAAGGAAATAGTTTCAAATATAACAATAGGACCTACGTTTACTTTACTTCAACTTGTTTCATATCCAACCAATACACTAAATGTTATGTATTCAAGTGATTCAAATCTCCCATCAAGTTAGCAGCTTCAGATAAATCACTAACAACAGATACGAAATTCAGGGCATCTTTGAGCTCTGAGCCATTCAAATATGGG